>JASFDD010000019.1:118246-140545 GCA_036937055.1 Nidula microcarpa | reverse complement strand
TGCTGTTATTTGTACTTATTGTAAGTCTTCGGAATACTGAACAAATATGAAATGGCCTTGCAGTAAAATCCCATTATGGTGAAGAATTATACAAATGAATTGTATTTACAAAAAGTAGTAAGATGCTACAATTCAGACATAACTAAGGTATTGTTATATCAAAGTCTTAAAATAAAGGCTATATGGAGATTATAGGCAACAACTTTGCAATGCCTTATATAAGATAACAAGGCCTTATTGGTTATACCGCACTTTTAGCTGAGTTTCAACTATCTCTGGAAATATCTTTTACATTAAATTTTCGTGATGGACTTGGACAAATGCAGGAAAGTCTGGGAGTAAAAAGTTGGGTGCAGATTCAGTCCTGTCACCTCAATGTCAACACAATCGCATATCATTGAGTTTGATGGCCATCCACCGCAATGTATCGTGGAATTTTTCCATCTCTGTGACTTCAGGACCCTTGTCTGTTGTCAGCTGTATCGAAATTTTGACTATAAATGAACACAACTATTTAGTCAAGAAATACGAATGAGCTTTATAGACTGGACATGAACTCACATCCCCTTCCTTCCACCAAGTCCAAATAATAATGTGCCAGTGCAGTAGGGTCATTTGCATCAGGCACCAGGAGTAGTGCATGTACATAACCAGAAAATTGGTCTTTTGATGCATATATTGGAAGACTGATACCCTTTCCGATGTTTAGTGCTTGTTCATTCATTTTCTTGTGCCCATCTGAATGCTCCTGGTGCCAGGGTCCCAAGGAGTTTAGCAGTGTTTGAGGAACAGTAGCATGTTTCCTTCCAACAAAATGACCCATGAATTCATCATCATAGTGGTCATGCAGAATTTCACAGAGGTCATCTCTGAAGATAGACATTATTCAGCAACATTAAAGCAGCAGAGGTCAATGTTGTACATCACCTGGGCATAAGAATACCATTATTTGCAAGTCTGCCCTTCATTGATGTCATGCCCCATTTTCCTAGAACATCTACCTCTTTTATGTCAATAACTGTTTGAGTCTTCTCAATGGCAAACATCTTGTTCTTGTTCTTGCAGACAGTGTCAATGTTTAGATTCTTGCAGATTTTGAACAAGTTTGAACATCTAACAATGCACCATTAGATGTAAGGAGATTTAGAATGTTTCAACTGACTTAATTGACAAACCAAATTCACTTTGCAAGTGATCAAGCTGCTGTTGTGCAGTTAAGCCAGACCCACTGTTTTCACATGCATACTGGTTGAAAGCAGTGCAAAGACTCTCATCCAAGGGATCTACATGCATATCAAAGTCAGTGTTTTGGCAATGAGAAAGAGAGTAGCAGCTGACATACAATCCTTGTCTCCATACTGATTCCAGTGAAAAGGAGCTGTATTCTGTAGGGTATAATTGCAATAAAATTGCTATACTGCCTTACTGGGTGCTCACAACTTCTCAAGTTCATGGGGGCAAGTCTGAAATGAGATATATTCAAAAAGTGGTACAAAATAGCTTGATATAAAATGGAAAATAATGTCTGGCAATATTCTAGCTAGATGTAGCAGATGGTCTTCCTATCTCTAAAACCTCCAAAGCCAACTTATTTTAGGAGTGGAGATGGTTCTCCTTCTTATAACTTCACAATTTTCCAAGGGTGGTCTTCCTTCCCTTGCAGATACCTGACTTTGCCTGTATCATAGGTCTGATAATAAAACATAAAATTTCCCTAGATTTCAGATGTAGAATGGCACAGGGTATATCACCAGTCCTTTTCATTCCCCATAATAAACTCTTAGTGAAAAGTGACTGCTGGGTGGTGAATTCTGCTGGCTCAATGGCTGTTCAGTGTGCAGTGTAATGAAGGAGCGGTTGCAAGGCTCACAGCTGGCATGGAAATTTCACCACATGGACCACAGTCAAACTAGCAGTAGCAGCTTCATGCATATTGGGTATCAAGTTCCTTTCCAAATATATATTTCTGCTTGCAGACAAATAGAGAAGTCAAACCTTAACAGCCTACTTCAGCATAAATTTAAATTGCTTTGTAATGAAGTCAAGTCAAGTCAAGTTACTGTCACAAGCTATTCAAGATAATGCAGTGATTATTATAAAAATGCAGAATTGTTCTGTTTGGTATTTTAGAGCTTAGCTAAAGATACCTCATGCCATTATCTATGGTCTCTCAAGTATTTGGTAATGTTTGTCAAGGACTTTGTCAACAAGGCATACTGGCTTCACCTCCTAAATAGACTTACTGGAGAATTCACAAACTGTATGTGGCTGCTGGAGGGATGGAGTCAATTTGAATTACAAATAGTATATCTACAGAGTGTGTCAAAAGTATTCTGAATTGAGTTAGCATCTACACTGTTCAAAGCTCAATAGATTAAAGCCCACAGTAATCACAATAAGTCTGTTGTAACTATGGAATTGCATTATTTCAGTCATCTGTGGAATCTCCACTGGCATCTTGAGCACTATTTTTGACACTCCCATCTCCTTTTTCAGAATCTTTCTCTTCTTTGCCCCCTATGCTTTCAGGCTGATTTGAATCTAGTGTAATCTGCAACATTCTTTTACCAGGAAGTTTGAGGGCCTTGCAAATTGCAGAACAAGTATGATTGTAAATAAAGTTCTGCAGACCTTCAGTGCTAGAAATAACCCAGTCCAGTTGCACTGTAGTTGGAATTAGAAAGAAGAAGAAAAGGTACATTTGAAAAAATCTTACTCAATCTTTGGAGAATGGGTCATGGGATCAAATAGCACCAACTTCTGCCCCTTTCCATCTTCCATCTGTGCAAGTGATCCTAAAATTTTATGCATTAGAGAAATATTTATAGCACAAACTCAGCAATACCTTGAAGGTCCATGAAAATGAGACTACAGGCAGTTTCTGACATTGTGAAGTGAGTGAAAGATGTAATAGTTGCTGACACCTTATCAGTCTTGACTGTAGATCCTAGTGTGCCACTGTATTTAATCACTCTTGATGATGGCTGAAGTGGCTCAACTAGATAAGTGGACACTCCTGTCTCCATGTCAGCTGATCCAGTGTGTGTTTCAACTGATATGATGAATGCCTTGTTCACAGAAAATTCCAGCACAAATAATTAGGGATGCAATCATGAATGGCCATGAAATGAAGGACAAACCTGCAATTTCTACATCCAACTCAGAAGCTAAATTAAAAAACTTGACTTGAAATATTTCCAGTTGCTTCAAACAAGTTAAATCCCAAATGAGAAGTTTTCTGTTATTGGCCTGAATGTCAATTCCATGACCTTGTCCAATGTTGAAAAAGGCCTTAGCAACATATTGAGTTTGCTTGCCAGAAATACAAAGCTGCATTCCTCATTAAAATGATTGCTATATTTGTATTATTAGAAGAAGACTCACCATGAAGACATCTTTTGACTTCCCCTGATCACAAGAATGCACTTGAAGGGGCAAGCATTCAATAGTTCCCCCTTTGCTTTGGAGCTTTGAAGAAGCTTGGATGTTCTGTTGTCCATATCAATAGTACAGGTGATAATCTGAAATGTTATAGGGTCCACCTTTATGACAGAATCTGAGCCTAATCCAAAGTCCTGATTACCATGAAACATAGTAGTTAATGGAAGACCACTGGTGCAAGCTCTTGATGCTTTCAGAAGCATCAATCACTAGTATGGATGAGATTTGTTTAATACAAATTGCTGGCTTACATGTGCATTTATGTTTGACTGTTTGATGCTCAGCATTTTGTCCAGACTTCTTGTGCTTTGGATGAGTGTTTTCTCCTGTAAATATATTATCACTATCACTATCATCCTCCATGTCATTGTCAAGGACTTCAGCACATTTATAGTACTTTGTAGAACACAAATTTTAGCATACATGTTAAGTTGTCAAGAACTTGTTTCCAGGTAAGACCTAGAGTTTCCAGGCAAGTAATAACTTGGGAGGGACAAAGGAATGTAACCAGAGACTCCAGTGATATCTCCAGGAACACATTCTAACACTATATCAAAGAGAGAGATTGGAATGGATGGCAGCTTCAGCTTATGTGCTGTGCCCCCTTCATTTCTAATGTCCAATTTACAGATTACAATTAGCAGATTGAACAGAGGTAAGAGATCACAAACTCAGCTTCCTGACTGGAGGTTGGTCAGGTGAAATCTCTGGGGACCAGAGATTTAGCATGAGAGTGATACAATGTTGAAAGGAGATTGAAAGAGCAGAGGATGTTGAGGATGTCAGAGGTAGCTTTGCTAGTGAAGAGAAACTAGCAGTTGTAACATGTAATTAACAAACTGAAGTTCTACAGTACATTCAAGGTACTTAAATACTAAGAGATGTAACTACCCAGAGTAATACCACAAGGTACTAAAACATACTAAGTGAAAGGAGAAGTAAGTGGGTCAAACAAAAGAAAGCATATGACAATAGTAACTAAATGTTAATGCAGAGGGATATACTGATACTAGACCAGTGTCTTGTGGCTGAAACATATAAGTCAAGAAATGGAAATAGACTGGAGTAAACCTCAGTAAACCAGAGATGATGCAGTGAGTCAGGAAAGTGTCAGGATTGATTGTAATCTTGATTAGGAGTGTATGGGTAGTATTTGTGAGTGGGATATGACACAAGTGAAAGACCAACAACATACAAGTTTCTCATAAATAATAAGCTCCAGGGTCAATGATGTTCATTTAGCTAGCTTCAATTTGCTATTACCCCCTAGTATGAGTGCCTTGTCATTTCATGCTGCATAATAGTCAAATAAACCTTTAACCATTAGAGCCTCTGTTCCCTTTGGGAGGAATATGTTATTAGGAAGCCTGAGCTCACAGTCTTCTCTGAAAAACATGCATGAATTAGACAACTTGATATTGAGTTTTAGAAATAGATATATGCACAGGGATAAATTAAGTACATGACCATCACATTTAATCCACTGCATGTTCACCTGCTCAACAAGTTTGGTCAAAACATCTAAATCAAACATGTGAATTAGAATTTTGTTATATAATAATTGAAGTTTTTAGCACTTACCTAGCATCAACATTGTTGAAGCAACTGGCAAAGTTCTGGTGCCCAGTGACTTGTCAATTACACCATTTCTACAGACAGAGAAGACCATTATCCATAAGCCTTTGTTCTGGGCAGTATGAATACCTAGAAGTTCAGCAGCAGAAGTTGTTGGGTGTTCCTTATGGCTGACAGGAGCCCTGTGGCTTTGCAAGATCTGTGTTCCAAATGCATGCTGAGCCTTTCCAAGTTGTAGTGCAGCAGCAGAAGCCTTCACAGGATCTGCTTGCTCACTGTTGTCTTCAGCATCTATAATATATAAGGAACAATGAATTTATGATGAAATCAAAATAGATGTGTAAAATAGGACATACCTAACCTATGACAAGTGCCACATACCTCCAGAACATTAGTTCCTGTCAGCCCACAGCTTGAACAGCTCTTGCACTGCTATAGAAATTATCAGACTTTGCAGTTAAAAATCCAGTTATAAACTTACAGTGATAATTGCCTGATGCTGCTCCTTGTTTAGGCCAGCAGCCTTCAATTTCTTGCACTTTGGGCACAAGATGCTGGTGCCTTGAGGGAAGACTTCTAAGCATCTGTCCTCTTCATTCTTGAGACCACCACATGGGATGGAATTGCACTCTCAAGACATTTAGAAGCACAGAAGGTGTTGACAAAGCACAAAGTATAAAAATGTAAGCAGAGGGGCATTGAAGAGGTCTTGAGTAGAATAAAACTTGACAATGCCTCTCCCCATTTATACCCTAGGCTGACTGAAGCTCCTGAAACCTTCTAATGAGCATTCATGCTCCAAAAAATAATGAGATCCATTACAGATCTCAAGTAAGTTTAAATGTACATAAAAATTATTTCCTGTGCTAAAAAAAATGGGAACCATGTCTTGGTCCTGACATTAATCCAAGAACCCATTTGTGGATTCTAAGCCAAGGGCCAATTAATTGATTAATTTATTACTATACACTTGTTAAAATAACATACTGTCAGTTTGAGGTGACTGTTATGGAAAAGGCCTAGGGAGAGCACCTGTTGATAGAGTACACTTCTATAGTTTCTTGTTCAATGTGCACAACTCTTCTGACATTGTTAAACAATTTATGAGCTTAATACACAAAGATGAAAGCATATATACTGGCCATATTTGTTTAAGAGCATATGTACTTCCTGAGAGAAACCATGATCCCTAAAAGCTTTCCTTCAACTTTTTGGTCCACTATATGTTCATCTTTGCTTGCCTTGCACTGAATGTCAAAGCTAGGCATTTGGATCAGAGCAAGATCTGGATACTATATAGTTATGTAGACCTAGTCAGTGCTCTACATTGCCTCAGCTAGCAGGATTATACCTGTTGAATGCTGGCTACTGGAGTCTGCATGGACCCTGGACAGCTTGCCCTTTCTTCTTTTATGCATCTGAGGATGATTCAGAGGTTTCAGTCCAAGGACTCATTGAAATCAAGATTCTGTCAAGATTTGGAGGTTGTCCACAGTTAGATACAATGGCATCCATGCTGTGGAGGAGATAAACTCATACTGTTATTGGGCAAGAGGGCTGCAAGATGGTGCATGTCTTTGTCAATGCTTGGTCAGGAATTCCAAATTCAGATTCCTACTTTTCATTCTTGAAGGCTCACTCCAATGCAAAGTTGATGTAAAGATAAAATAAAATCAGCAAGTCCCAGTCATGGAGTCTGGTACATGAGAAAATACCTTCAGATGATGCTTGGCTACAGTATATGTAATTGACTGTCAATATGGTCAAATGACCCAGTTACCCACTGCTGAGTAGCTGGTACCTGGGGCATACAACTGGCACATATAACTGCAAATTCATCCATGGAGTTCCTGTTCTTTGTACTCACCTCTGTTAAACAAAATGGAGACTCATTTTGTGTCAAAATCAATCCTCTGAACATCTTGACACCACTCATTGATGGCAGATGGGAAAGTTTTGAGCATACTGTTTTGCCACTTTTGGACTCTAATTTCCAATATCATCTGTTCCAGATGGGGCAACAAGAAATTGGCATGCCATGCCATGCCAAGCATGCATTAGTGTGCATTGGCATGCAAGCATGCAATATATGTCCTTGTTTGAGCAGCATGCATATTGATTATTTTGCCTGAATTTGAATTTAATTCCTATTGCTATTCTGCATCCTCATTGCTCAAATTGACTAGGACTGATCCTCCTCCTATGTTTATATTTATTTCTATGTCTCTATATACATTCTTCTTGGTACTGAATTGGAATATTTGCTTGCTCATAACTCATTTGATGATGTTTATATAAACTCCTAATTCCCTATCTTTTGAAGAGTCAACAAGTTCACTCTCAATTTAAGGCTGTTTATATAGTATAAACAGAATTATTGGACCATTAGATAGACCACATTGTCTTTATACATGAATATTTTTGATGGTCTTCATTATTTTATTGCAGGTAAAAGTTCACGACGCTTTACAAGGACAATACATCAGACAACAACCACACTAAAAAGTATTTCTTCCATGATTTTCGTCTCAATGTGTAAAATTTTTATTTCAATACTTGGTAAAAACCTACTGAGTTTACGCTGTTGCATTCTGAGACACGCCAATTGCACGTCGATGTACGTTGTATGCCGATGTACGCCAATCGTATGCCGGTGCACGCCACTTGCACGCTGATGGTACGCCACTGCACGCTGATGCACGCCATGGCACGCCTTGCCACGCTGATTTCCCTATGCTCGTTCCAGATGCGTATAGATTAGGTGTATGCCTGCGCCTATGAACGATTTGTTTCAGCCTCGTGGCCCATGCGAATGTCTGGAGATTCTTCAATATAATTATCCGTAAATTTCAGTGAGCTCTACAAAATTCTGAATCCCGACGCATCGCGCATATCCGCTGGACTTGTTTTTGAACCCGGTGTGGACTATATGCTGCAGGACATGGTGAGAATCTATCGACTCGCGCGATGTGCTCGGAGCTGGAACGGCGCTGACATGTCACCTTCTGCCGGGACGGCACTGTGTTCGAACTTTAAAAAGCACATGGAAATTGCTACCGAATGTCTATTTTGATACTTATGTATCCTATAAGTACACTTACGCTTGACTTTCTGGTCTTCGACGCAATCGAGCATCGCTCATTTATTCTTTACTTGTATCCCTCGTATCAACTTATCCCATCTAGGAAAGCTACTATTGTGATATATGGATTTGGCTGCTTTGCTCGTGGCTCATTCTACGGAGCCATTTACTGGGATCAACATGTTAAGGGATGATGACGCGTACGTGTTTCCGTGAAAGTCACGACGCGCACAAGTACAGCTGACTTATCTGGGCTGACAGGATTTGGCAGAGTACTGCACTCCTCCCCGTTTATGTATCTTTCATGTCTGCCTGCCTTTTACTCCTGCGTTTGGTTTTGCGGCACTTCAAACCTGCATGTGCAGCTGTGGAAGGGCTTGTTGTAATTCAAGAGGATACACGGGACGTTCATCGCAAACGCTTCTTCGTGAGGCTAAGCGAGTACGCCAAAGCTCATGGAAGTGGGCATATTTTTTTTTACAGGATGGCGAGATTGATTGGATGTCTTTGTCTTCTGTTGCTGTGCATCGCCTCTCTTGTAGCGAGTGATCATCAGAAATATGGCAATGGATTGCCTTATTTTCACACAGATAACGAATGGCATAGAGTAGTAATGAGCGTAACATATGTGAGTACAACTTGTACAACTCCAGATTAATTCATATCTGTTTTTCTTCATAGTTTTATACGTCTATTCTGGCCGGGATATCATTGGCAAACTTACAATGGTGTGACATTGTGTCGCAGCACAATGTTATTATTTTGCTTTTCATCTTCGGCGTATATGTCTATCGAGATCTATGGCAATTGGCAACCTTTTCCGGTAATCCTATGGACATCCGTGAAGGATGGTTTCTCTGGGCAGAAACCACTGTTCTGGCCATAACATCCTTACTTATTCCTTTGCTGGCCCCTCGACGATATATTCCAGTTGATCTAACCGTACGTGCTTAGAAATACTTTTTATGACTTGTGCTCATAAATAATAGAATGTGATGGAAGCTACCAATCCTGAACAGACTGCAAGCATTTTGTCGCTTGTGACATTCAGCTTCTTAAATCAAATTATCTTCATGGCATCTAAAGCGCCTCATTTATCTTACGATCAGCTGCCTCCACTTGCAGATTACGATTATTCCAGAAATTTAGCAAACAAAGCCTTCCCGGTATGTGGATTTCTGACTTGCAGTCAAACGGTACATCTCAAGCGGTATTTAGCACCTTGATCCCTTTAGAGGGGCTGCAAAGCGTCACTTATTCATTGGCCTCATGCGAGTTTATCGTAAGGCGTTCTAAATACCCCATTTACCGCTTATCAATGCTCTCAAGGATGGGAATATACTGTCCTGATAATCAGCATATTTGTGCAGGCTGCAACAGCTTTTTCTCCTTCTGTGGGGATCAACAGAATTCTCAAGTTCGTGTTACTTAGTCCTCTTCGCTTCTATATATCAAAATTTACCTTATCCAAAGTTATCTCAAAATCAACGGTCAAGAAGTCAATATACGGCCTTGGTTCTGGGTAGTGTTTCTCTTTGTGGGTGCAGTGCTCCGAACGTTGTCCATGCATTGGTATACGTTCGTCGCGACAAGGACACTTGTTCGTACAGAGGGCTTGCTTATGCAGCTCATACTCGAGCATAGCTTACGTATTCGTCTCAAGGCTGAACCCTCCCCCGAAGACAGTCTAGCTGACAAGGCTGACGATATTGATGGTGCAGATGTGTCAAGCGTAGCGTCCTCCGCCAAAGGAAAGGCGAGGCAACCCGATGTTGTTGATCCTAATGACAGTGCAAGCAGTGGAGGATCAAGCTCGATGCCTCGAGGTCGTTCGAGGAAGTCACCAACCAAACCAATTCCCAAGCGGGTGGACAATATGATTGGAAAGATTAATACTATGATCACTGCCGACGTTAATAACATTGTTGAAGCAAGAGATTTTCTGCTGATCTGTTCGTACTGCGAAACATTCTGTCCATTGATGTACTGAGCTTATAATCCACAGTGCTTTATACTCCTCTCGTTATTTTGCTTTGTATAGTCTTCCTTCATAATATTCTGGGATGGAGGTGCGTTAGAACGTCGTGTTATTGGGAGTCATTCGTCTCTGAATAGTTCTATTCCAGCGCCTTTGTCGGTCTTGGAGTCATCTTATTATTACTTCCCGTGCCAAGTTACATAATTAGGCTACTTCAACGAGTCCAGAAAGATAAGATGTTGTTGGTAAGTCGGGCTTATTGTATTCTATGACAAACTCTCATAAATATCTCGAGACCGATGCCCGTATTCAATCAGTGACAGAGAGTAAGCAAAAATCCGTCATTCATCGTTGTTTCTTTACTTCCCTTCATATCTATTCGCAGTTTTAAACATATTACGAATGGTCAAGATTTTCGGGTGGGAAACAAAAATGAGTGAAAGGGTTGCATTAAAGCGAGAAGACGAACTGAGAAAAATATGGATACGGAAGGTGTTTTCTGAAAGCTGATATTTGGATGATGAGTTTTTGCTTATTCGATTTGGGAATATAGGCCTTAGATCTGTCTAACAGCATTCTGAAGTAAGACTTAAATTTTAATTTGGGAGTGATTGTAAGCGGCTGATTATTCCGATAGCTTCATTGTTGCAGCGGTTACAATGTTAGCCACATTTTCTACATATACGCTTATCATGCACGAGGAATTAGATGGTATGGAACTGCCCCTATTCCAGATTTCGCGGCTAATTGGTACTCTTCTAAAGCCGCGAAAGTTTTCTCTAGCGTTTCAGTTTTTGCCATCCTGCGGCTCCAGCTTGCATCACTATTCTATCAAATGAACTATATAGTTCAAGGTCTGCATCTCCGTTGGCTTTCAACTTTTCAATCAGCATTCAATCAGATTTCTATTTTTAGGGAAAGTGTCTTTAAAACGTCTGGACGATTTCCTTAAGAATACAGAACTTCTGGATTCATTTTCGAATGATTCAATCCTCCAACAAGAAATCCTTGTCAATAACCATCGTACAGACATAATCGGCTTCAAAGATGCTGTCTTCAAATGGTCTAAGGATGCCGATGAGGTTTCTCCGACATCTTCAGAGTTCTCATTCACGCTCCGTATTGAAGGGGAGCTCTTTTTTAAGAAAGGATGTATCAACCTCATAGTTGGCCCTACGTGAGTTATTATGCTACTTTAATTATTTATACAGTACGCAGTTTCATGGACGCCTATGATAGTGGCTCTGGAAAGACTTCCCTCTTGATGGCATTACTGGGTAAAATCCACATCTTGTACGGGAAGATTGCCACTGAACTCTTCAAAATTCTGTTTGTGTTTACAGGAGAAATGCATTTTATTCCACCCACGGTTGACTCTTGGTTTAACCTGTCTCGTGAGCAGGGAGTCGCATATGCAGTCCAAGAATCGTGGGTCCAAAATGACACTATTCGAAACAATATTTTATTTGGGTCTGCTTTTGATGAAAGTCGATACAATAAGGGTGAATAAAACCAATTACTTGAAATGATTTCGCTAAATCATTACATAGTTATTCAGCAATGCGCCTTGCAACAGGATCTCGACTTGTTTGAAGCTGGTGATCAAGCTGAAGTTGGAGAGAGAGGCCTTACACTCAGGTAATTGCTTACCCTTTACAATTATATGCACTATCCCCGAATAATTTTTGTGCCAGTGGTGGCCAGAAGGTAAGCTGAAGTGTGTAAAGGTGGATTAAATTATGCTCATAGTAGTTATTCTAGGCTAGGGTTACCCTTGCTCGAGCTATTTATTCTGCTGCTCAGATTATATTGCTTGACGACATCCTGGCTGCTCTTGATGTCCACACGTAAGAGATGTGTCATCACCCTTGTTTTCATATTGATGTTTTTATAGCGCCAAGTGGATTGTCAACGAATGCTTCAAAGGCGATCTGATACAGGGAAGGACCATCATCCTAGTGGTGAGTTTTCTTATTTCACTCGCCCCTCGGTTTCGCCCTCAATCAAATTATTCTAGACGCACAACATTGCACTCACGGCCCCGATTTCTGACTTTACTATTTCTGTGGACCTGAACGGCAGGATAAGAAGTGAAAATATTGAAAATCATATCTCAGCAACATTAATCGAGGAGGAAGCTGAGCTAGAAATGGAGATTAACCTTGAAGAACTGGACAAAGGGTCGGATAGCCGATCAAAAAAGGAGGAAACGAAATCGGATGGAAAACTTATTTTGGCTGAGGAAATAGCTGAAGGCCGCGTCGCTTGGAAGGCGTTAAAGCTTTTTCTCTCTGGTCTTGGCGGCTCCTCCGTCCCACTATTCTTCAGTATCTGCATCGTAGGAGTGATCTTTACAGATTGGGCCAACACTTTTCAAACTTGGTTTCTCGGTTACTGGGGATCTCAATACGAAAGTCATCCATCTTCAGAAGTCCCAGTTCTTCGGTAAGTTTGTACGATCGCATCTATTCGACTTGTCTTAATAACTATCTATTTTATAGCTATGTGGCGATATATGCCACGATTATGATGATTGCAACGGTGGTATACTCCTCCAGTTACCTTTTTTACGTCTTGGCGACGTTGAGAGCTTCGAGAAATATACATAAAATGCTCCTAAAATCAGTGCTAGGGGCCACATACAGGTAAGAATAGCTAATTCTTCTTGATTGCATATGACTTTTATATGCGGGATCTACGTTGACAGATGGCTTGACGAAACGCCAACTTCTCGGATTTTAGCGCGATGCACACAGGACATACAGGCCATAGATGGCATGATTCCCATTATATTGTGGAGTTTCACAGAGAATCTCATCTCTGCGACTACCAAACTATCTATCGTCGTGTTATTCAATCCCCTCTTTCTGCTTCCTGGGATAACGGCAGTCATGCTGGGATTATATACTGCCCGTATTTATCTCAAAGCTCAGCTGTCTGTGAAACGAGAAATGAGGTCAGTATTTCTCAACTACCATTAAAAATTCGGTGCTTATGTTCCTCGACGGTTCCAAGTAATGCCAGGGCTCCTTTGGTAGCCCATTTCGGCGCAGCAATCTCGGGTCTCAGTAAGTTTGGTCCTCGAAATATCTGTTACCTTCTGTTGGCTTATTATGCAAATTTAGCTTCTATTAGAGCATACGGTGCTCAAGAGGCATTCAAGACGGAATCGCATAGGCGTATCGACCATTATATAAGAGTAGCTAGAGTATCATTCAGTTTAAACCGCTGGATGGCTGTACGGATTGATTTTCTGGGAGCTATTCTCACTGCGACACTTGCTGGTTACCTTATCTACCGTGGATCCGCAAAATCGGCCAATACGGGGCTTTCCTTGAACCTGATGGTCGACTTCTGCAATATGTTGTTGTTCCTGGTCAGAATCTATAGTGAGTTTGAGGTGCAGTCAAACAGGTGAGTGCAACTTTTATTTTACAGAAGTTCCTGTTTCTTACCTCCGTTTAAGCTTGGAGCGTATACAAGCATATCTCGATATTGAACACGAGGAAGCACCCACAGAATCAGGCAAGCCTCCAGCTGCATGGCCTACCAGCGGCGAGCTTCGTGTTGAAGAATTGACTGCTCGATATTCACAGGTAAATTTAAACCCATTTGCGTGTAATAAAATGGTCTGAATATGACATGCTTTTAGGGTGGTCCGAAAGTTCTGCACGGTATTTCCTTCAATATTCAATCCGGTGAGAGGATTGGCATCGGTTAGTTTTCATATTAGAAATTATTTCTTCATGCTAAATGCAACATTCGTGTTAGTGGGAAGAACAGGGAGTGGCAAGGTACGTGTTATTTGCTTACTTTAGTATAAGCCAAGAATCGATTATACTGCCTTTAGAGCTCTCTAACCCTTGCTCTCCTGCGCTGCATTTTAACCGAGGGTAGAGTTTATTTCGACGGCCTGCTTACGAGTGATATCAATCTGGATGCATTGCGGTCGAATATCACTATCATTCCGCAGATGGTACGCCTTTTATTCGCAATTGCTGAATTTGAACTAAACGCCTCCTCTCAGCCCGAACTTCTTAGTGGTAAATAATACAGCCAGCAATAAAACATGAAACTTATGCTGCACTTACAGGGACCCTCAGAAGAAACCTGGATCCTTTTGAGCAATACGACGATGCCACACTTAACAGTACACTGCTGGATGCTGGTCTGTTCTCGCTGCAAAGCGAGTTAGAAGAGGGACGACTCACTCTGGAAAGCAACGTCTCCAGCGGGGGTGGGAACCTCTCAGTTGGCCAGCGACAGATCATCGCCTTAGCTCGAGCCATAGTACGACAAAGCAAACTCCTCATCTTGGATGAAGGTACGTTCTACTTGTTCGTCTTACGACTTTATTTCTGACGAGAACCATAATCAGCGACATCCGCTATTGGTAAATGATGTTCTCATTGCTCCTTGTACGAGGGGCTTATCGCATAATCCATTAGACTTCAAGACGGACACGGTGATACAAGCCACTTTGCGCAGCCGGCTGGGATCCGATGTTACTGTCATCACCATTGCCCATCGCCTTCAGACAATCATGGACGCCGACAAAATTGTAAGACCCTTCTAGATTCATCTTTAATGCTTGCGAATTGATATGGCGAGATAGATGGTCCTAGATAATGGAAGGATTGTAAGTCAATCATATTTGATCATTAGGCCGATTTACCTACAGTTCAGTAGGTCGAATTCGACAACCCGAAGACATTGCTAAAGAAGGAAGGAGGAAGACTGAAAGCTCTCATTGACGAGAGTGGGGATAGAGCTGCGTTATATGCCTTGGCAGAGGGTAAAGCGTCAATCTCGCAGTGAGAAATCTGGAGAGAGACCTGTTCCAATCGAACGAAATCGGCAGAGCGCGTTTTTTCTTCTTTCTTTCAAATTATGACGATATATACATGAAAGTATACGTTATAATGATTCCCAATATGATGAATTGTTATTACTAGCTAGATTCCCCCAGAAATTAGTTAGCCCTCCAGAAGTCCACTGAAAGCTCGATCAACATAGGTCATCAAACACAGCCGAAGAAGTGGTCCGCCAGTCCTTTGTGCGTGCTCACAACAGTCTTCTTCAACTCAGCAAGTCCAGCAGTCCGGCATCCAGGAGCCGTACCCATTTTCAGCTCTTCATCGCCCCTCAACTGATCCCACAAGCAGTCCAAGAGCGCCAGTACGTCCGCGGAATTATACCCCAATATCCTCTTCCACCCCACCGCCGAACTCCAGCGTCGCTCCCAAGTAGCCACGCAAGCTGCATGCGCCTCTGAAGAGCATCCCTTAGCACATTGCAGCTTGAGCGGCGTCCGCCGAAACCGCTCCCAGAAGTTGACGAGGGACCAATACCCCGAGAGCACGCGCATCACTTGGCCGTTGTTCAGCTTAGGGTCGGTGCGCAGCTGTGCGGCGCCGACCGCGGTGTGGCTCGTCTGCCGGTCGAGCATGTCTTGTATATGGACGTAGTACGCTATACCGCGCAGCTCGAGGAGATCGTGCTTGTCTGCGGCGAGCATGGCGGGCACAGAGGGGATACTGTTCTTTGCCACCCGCTCGCCCCACTTCGTGACTAACGACGATAGCGTATCTAAAGGGAGATTGCATTGCACAGCAGCATCCACCATGCGGGTGAAGGTGGCGGAGGAGCAGGACTGGATAAAGACTTTGTCGTTAATGAATCCTTCTAGCGTTCTGGTTACCCATGAGTGAAGCTCGAGGAAGTGGTATTTGTGGGCGATGGATGCAACGCGAAGGAGTGGCTCGACTTCGGCGTCGGTGTGATCGACTATAGCAGAAGCTGTATGGGGTCTGTAGACACTTTAATGCCATGCAGACAAGAGATCGGCAAACGAAAGACGTACGAACTATATAACGCCCATAAGAGCGCTCTGAACTCGTCGACAGTCGCAGCGAGGAGCTCCATGGGCTTCTCATCTGTTGTCTTGCTAAAGTCCTTGCTAGTATACTGTATAGACTCTGACTGCAAAAGCAAATGCCTATGCACCTGTCGAGGAATCAGCCCTCTGCCCTTGGATCACGAACAGAATAATATGTTCACCTTGAACAGGGTGTTCTCCACACGCACAATACAGTCCGCACCATCTCCTTCCTTATAATATTCTGGATCCTTGACAGAAACTGCGCTACCAGTGTGCAGGCCATACGTTTCCTCACCCTCCGCGTCATCTTCCACACGCTGTCGTTTCTTCGGCCGCGTCTCCTCTTCGCGGTCGCGAGTTTCGCGAATGGTGCTCCCGTCAACGATAACGAATCTTCTAGGGCCAGTAGAAGGCATTCCCATCTAAGATGTTCAGTAGGGATGGAACGCAAGAAACCCCTAAAGCTGTTAAGTAATGAGTTCGTGGTGGCCTGGCAAGCGTGATGTGTGAAGCGGAACAAAAATGAACAATGGCCCTAGCTTTGTACGCTATGCAATTGTCAAGTTGCTGGCAAGGAGACGTTGTGGTCTCATATCCGGTTCTCTGATCAGGCTATGGGGGAGGAGATGAACAAGGAAGAGTTAATTGAGGAACAAGGACTGATTTACGGATATGGAGGAATCGACAGCATTTGTTTGCGGTAGAGTTGTGAGGGGATTTCCTAGGGTTAACTGTGGGCTAACTACATCATGCATGATGCTACTACTAACAATGCAAACTGTGGGTGCACGCACTCATAATGAACAAGGCAAACCTGAGGATTCGAGGCTGAATAAGTACCGTGGACTATATGGAGGACGATTCACGACGACAAATAGAAAGATGCCATCGCCGTCGGTAACGTACGAAGTACGAAAGAAAAAGTATCTTTGCGCATAGGGTATAGAGATATCAACAGTAGGTAATAAAGTAAGTATACGGAAGCCAGTTCGATGTATAAAGTAGGCGCTGTGTCGTGACTAGAGGTACTGTACAGATGACGGCTAAAAGTCCGCGCCTGGAGCCTAGAGGTCCATGCTGAGCTAGCTTGTAAGTAGTGTGTATAAATCGCCGTGGGGGATTCGTAAAGTGTCTAAAGAGCGATCGGAGAGACGAATCTACGAGAAAGCAAGGAACGACAGGAGCACGGCAAGGAGCCATGAGAGGCGTGGTACCGAGGTAAGCTCCGAAGCACTGGATGAACGAATGTGGTCAGCATACCGAGGAAGGAGCCCTGTAATGTAACGCCACGTACGAAGTAGCGGCAGCGGGGGCTGCAACAATCTTAACATCCAAGACAGCAACCAGGCCATCCACAGCATTGGTCGTGTTCGTAAGCACAGTTTCGTTGTGGTTGACCCCGATGCTTGTGTTCGTTGCCAGCCCAGATATGTACTGGATATTCGTCTGGTATGTGTACCCGCCGAACGAGGTGTTGCCGCTGAGCGCGGTGATGTTGGTGGGAATTACGGCTGAGGACGAGATGTTGCCTACTAGCCAGTCTCTGTTGGTATAAATGGTATGATTAGAGAACTTCCAGCGAAGTGGACGGACGACGTACCGCCCATTGTTGTACCCGTTAATCACGATGTCGTGTTGTTCTGGGAAAAATAGTCTCTTAGGGCATGTGCTGAATGAAGAGAATACGGCACACACGAGCAATTGGTTTCTCATACGAAGTAGCCATGAATATTGCTCCACTATCCGAACGGAAAGTATGAGGACAAGGCCCGGTCAACACGGACGCCACTCACCTATTTCCATCGGGGCCGTCTTGAATCCAGTATCGGAAGTGATTTCCGCCTTGTATCGTCTCGGTACATGTTCCTAGTTGAGGGTCGCCATAATTCCAGCGCATTACTGCAGTCTCGTTTTCTAGTCACCAGGTCAAGGTGTCAGTGCACGGGTATAAAGCGCCGAAAATTCACATCACAATACATACTAAAGCCATTCCCATCTCCCAGATTGGCCGCCTGGTCTGATCCCGAGTGTTGTCCAAGGCACTCGCCCGAGAAGCCAAACGAGCTTCGATCCGTTAATTAGAATCGCAATATCGGGAGTATAAATACGCAGAAAAACATACGTGAAGTAATTCTGAACCCCACCATCCGTCTCTGCGTCTACCAGGACGCGGGCGTCTGAGTTGCCGGATATTATGACATTTATAGGTTCTCCCTGGCCCTCTGGCCAAGTATCTGGCACTTCCTGTGCGATACGTCATATGAGTCTGCCTGACAGCGGGTAAGAATCTACGGGGTGATGATAAGTGCGTACCGTGAGCATGCTCCCTCCAGCAGCGGGCGGCGGGTAAAATCCAGCTGCTGGCACATTCCTCGTCGAACTTGACGCGCGCTGCCATAACCAACGTGTCCGGCTGTTCTTCAATATGGGTTGCGGCACGGCTTGGTTCAGCGTGAGGCTCATTGTCGGCGAGCATAGTAAAAGAAAGAATAGCGTCGTGGATAACATTTTCGACGACGGTAAGGCCTGGTAGTAGCAACGCAAGAGGTGCAGGTCAGAACCGAGAGAATGAGAGCAAACAGGTGGAATAAGGAGAATGGGGTCGGGAAGCGGCGCTGTGTGCGCCGAATTTACATCGGCGCCCGTAAGCCCTTACGTAATGCTCGATGAACAATGGCCTGACGGCGCCCAGCCTCGTTGCCGACGCTGCCCAGCAGATTATCGACTTTTGTTCACATCTTAATTTACTTTATCCCTAGACGGCGAGGGCGTCGAGGAGTTGTGGAGCGATAATCCGAAGATTTTTTTGTTTTCAAATTTCAATAAGTTTGGAAGGAAATATGTCGCGAACGACAAATTTCAAGGTCAACTTCCAAATCTAGATGACATCAACTGCCCACTGCGATGTGTGGTGCTCTGTTCAACAACCGACAAGATTCGGAAGCACAATTGATTCTATAATGTCTGAGCTTACTCAGGGCGGGCTTAGCGTTCAGCAAGCTGCAATAGGATTTGTGAAGGTATCGATTAAAAGCAAGAAATACAGGCAGCAGAAATAAATTAGTCCGCGATCTCCATGTCTCCATACGGCTTCGCCTTGAAGTACGAGTCGTCGAAGTGGTGCACACGGACGAAACCATCCTCTCCTCCAGAGGCGTAAGCAATGCCGGCGGGATGGACGGCAATGCTGCGAAAGATTGTCAGCAGAGCTCGACTAGCCCGGAAGGAAGAGGGGATACTCACGTGTTGATGGGTCCGAAATGACCTTTCACGCGTCCAACTTCCTCCTCAAAGACTTTGTGCCAGAAGCGTGTCTCGAACTTACCCTGTCGGAGGGATGTTGTCGTGACATTCATGGCTTCCTGGCCACCGCCAAGAAGGACCTATAAAAGATGAGATCTAGATGAGATCATCGCTAGTGCAGAGCGGAGACACAGGGACTTACGTATGGCCGGTTGGGCGCAAGTGCTGCGCTGTTCAGAGGAGTTTCGGTGGTGTAGGTCTTGATGACTTGGAGAGTTTTGGTGTCGTGTATCTGCTCGCGTCAGAGAAGTAAGTTAACGCATACATCATGATCCAGCGGGTACATACCCGTGCCGACTTATCTTTACTGCTGGTAACGCAGTATGTCCGGTCCTTGCTCATCTGCAGATCCGTTACAACGTCTCCGTGAGCCCGCTCGTTGTTATCGATCTCCTCTCCACTTTTGACGTTGAAAAGCGCAACTTTGCCCGACTCGTGGCCAGTGATGATAACGTTCGGTGTAAGCGTGAACGCGCACACAGTTGCTTTTGATCCAATGGGATTGAACATGTATAACGGCTCCTTCGATTCTGAAGAACATCCACCACGAGCAAAAAGACATTATGAGTCAGTTAGCGCGGGCCCGAAGAAAAAGTGAGTGGGAGACGCACGATTTGTCCCATCGCCCTCCCGATTGATGTCGAACACACGGATGGCACACTGGTGCCCCATACGCTGCTCCGTTATGCACACCACCTGCGTCCCAGCCTCGTTGAACGACACCCTCTTCACTGCCGTCGGGAACTCCCATGTGTACAGGCACTTGCCAGTCGCGACTGCCCACAATCTCAGCGTATTGTCTGCCGCTCCAGACACCATATACTTTGTTTCGGCTAGTTAAAAATCGAAAACCATCAGTATGTTTCCCCGGAAAGACTGCACGAGACCTTCAGTGCAGTCCGGAGAAATTTGCTCACCATCCACATCCACCGTCCACACGGAACCGTTGTTCCCCTCGTACGTCCCTAGCCGCTCCCCATTATGCGAGTACCACACATTGATGACATTGTCTTTCGAGCATGTGAATAGCAAGTCGCCCTCGGCGTTGAACTTGATCTGCGTCAAGGACCGTTCGTGGCCTGCGCAAAAAAGAATGCGGGTATCAGTATGACTTGCCCAGAGGGCCAATCAACCTGGTTTTTTGGACACAGACCTTGTAGAAGAATAGGCCTCTGAGTATATTGTCAGAAATGTGGGCTGTGAGTGATGAACAGGAGAACATACCATTTTTTCCTACAAATCGTAGAGGGGGGATGAGATGGTGGTTAGAGTTTTCGGAGGCACGTGGCTGGGGAGCCCGGTTTGTCGACATCTAAATTAGGAAATCCGACTCAATCGTGTCAAGCAGCGAGCTTGGGCATATACGATCGAGTCTTGAACTTCATTGAACTTTTCTTTTTTACTATTCTGTTCTTGCAATTCTCCTGTTGGAGGAGTGCTCTGCTTTATTTTTCCACTACTTTGCTGCCGACGCCTTGTTTGCCATGAGCTCCCCGGAAAATTTGGAAGAATCGCACAAGCGAAGGAGAGTAGAAGACCCGAACGAAGACGCAAGCGTCGACCCGGACCAGACTTTGGCGGACGTCGCAGAGCCGCCTGTGCGCGATGAAAAGTACTACAGGGAGGATGGGGACTGCGTTATCCTTGTACAGAATATACTTTTCAAGGCGAGCCCCCAAGACCAACACGACAGTTTCGAAGGCAACACTGACGTCTTCACTTCTTTTCGGACAGGTCCATAGATTCAAGCTGGCTAGCGATTCTTCTGCTTTCAAGAACATGTTCAGCTTTCCTGCAGGCGACCGTACTGCATCCCAGGCTGCTAGTGACGACGATCCTTTAACTCTACACGACGATCCGGACAACTTCCGCGCGCTCTGCTGGGCTTTATACGCGACGTGTGTGCTATAATAGATGTGTGAGATTATGTTTCTGAAGCTTTTCATAGCCCAATAGAAATTCATCAACTAAGCACTCCTCCAACTGACAGCATTTCCAAACTAATACGCGTCGCGACACTTGCTAACAAGTATCACTTCGTCGACTTGGAGAAGTGGTCTACGGGTAGAATCTCCGATCACTGCAAAAATAGGGTAAACTATTTAAACGTCTGCTCCGCCGAGGAAATGTCGAAAGTATTGGAACTGGCTGCTCTGAGCGGATTTGCGAGTTTGAGCAAGACCGTACAGGATGCTTGGATTCGTCGACTGGGGAAAACTTTCCCTTCATATTCATCAGCCTTATACACAGGAGAAAGATTCAATCTACGAGCTTTCCAGGGATCCATATATCGACAAATACTGCTACGGATGCATGTCACTCCAGACGCAACTCTACCTCCTGACATAAAACTCACCAACGCCCAAAACCTCTGTCTTTATAAAGGATACTGGTCAATGATGCAATACTGGCATAAAATAACGGGCGACACTAAACCTGTGATTGGGATATCACGTGGTACCGGCTGCTCATCATCCACTCATGTACGGTGCAAATTAGCATGGGATGAGTCCTGGGGTGCGAGGGCCTGGTTCCGTACAACAAACCTTCTCAAAGACCTCGATCCGTGGATGTCGTTCGATAACCTGCGAAAGGAATACAGCGAGGAAAATGGTACCATAAGTACGCTGTACCTGTGCAATATGTCGCATACCTGTCGGAAAGGTGCTCTAGCAAAGCTCAAAGAAATTACGAAGGACCACTTCACATTGATTGAAGACCACTTTTTGGGGCCGATTGCAAGGGCTCAGACTTAAGCTGGCTGTAGTATGTGTCGCCCATGTTTGCATTCCTTCACTTTATCATTAACTTCCGCTGACTTGTATTTGTAACCTGCTATAGTCCGAATCGGCTTTCTCGTTGGAATACAATGTCACCAATACATTGATTTCGTACAAAGTGCATATTTTGGTTTCCAAATTTTCAATACTATTATGTTCTATGTACATGTTAGTTCTGAAAGATAACGTCACATTTTTGGTATGCAGCTTTTATCTTACTATAATACGCTTTCCTGCATCTTTTTTTTTTTTTTTTTTT
>JASFDD010000019.1:0-118236 GCA_036937055.1 Nidula microcarpa | reverse complement strand
TGTAGGTATCTCACAATTTCTCCTACAAAACACCTCTGCCCCCCAGAATTTATTGTTTATTTTTTTTTTTTTTTGAATTCTCTATATTTACGTGCAACAAGCAACCTATGTATTAAGACGCACGGGTCGCGTACGACGACCAATCTACGTATGTATTCTAACTGTATTGAGATGGGACCACAAGGGTCTTATTGTCCGAGGTGTGTACAGCTGCATGGTCCAAGTTGTAATATATGGGGTTATTTTCGGTCGACGATCGATGAATGAATGCGACGGTTGCACTATGTGCTTCCTGCATCTGTTGTCACCTTCGATGTCACACCAGATGTATTTACTCCTGCCATCACGTTTTAAATTTGTTAATGTTTTTGCAAACTAGGGGTGTAAATTGTAAAATTACCGTGCATCTCATTTCAATTTCTGTAGATCATGGTCGGCTTTTTTGCCACCGTAACTTCAGGAATCATCATTAAATTCTGGGTGCCCTATGGTTCGAACAAAGATGTGTGCAGTCGACTCCCTCATAACCAATAGCTCTCATAACCCATAATTCCCGATAACACATAGGATTTTGAATCCACCAAGTTGGTTCCTATGTAATAACCCATAAATCCCTGATACTCAATAAACCATAGCATTTTTCAAAAAAAACCCATACATATGGACCTGGGGATGCCAGGCTGGGTGCGGCTTGACCGTAGTCCAGGGTAATCATTAATTTATATTTACACAATTTTTTGGCTGCTACATAAATAAAAGCTAGTATTGTACTCTCTGATCATTACCTGAGGTCTTCTCAATAGCTGAAAATCCTATTGATGTCCTCAAACGAAGTCCAGATGTGTTGAAAAAGCGAGTCCGTGACCGAAAGGCTGCACTTGAGGCAAAACTATGTCAGGGAGACAATTTCGGAAGCAGATGAGCAATGGCTCGACAGAGAAGGGAATGTTGTGGATGAGGAACGTGTTGTGCAGGAGCTGGAGAATGCGTCAGACTATGATAGAGGGGTAGGCTGTCTGAACGACGCAGATAAATGCATCGTACATTGGCATCGGGAATTGGCTGGTGACGTGAGCAAGGTGATTGGGTCGAAACGTGCCTTACTTTATTCCTTTAAACGAAATTTACACACAGAAGGGATAAACACCATGAAAGATACTCAGATTACCGACTATTTTTAACTACTTATAGCTTAGATATTTTAATAAAATATATTCGATATTTTTTGGAATTTTTTTTACCCTTTATTTTTAGAATATCCTCGTAACCAATAATCTCTGATAACTCATAACTCGGGGCTGGAACGGTGGGGTATGAGGGAGTCGACTGTATTTGCATTTATATTTCAAGACCCTCCAGGAATCTGCAGCAACGGCCGTATTAAGTCCAACACATGAGTTTTACAATCCCTAAAACCACCTGAAAATTATGCTTCATGAGTTCTCGTCAGCGAAAGAGAATAAAGGATGCGTGAACAGCTTTTACCAGGACCTAAGCTAGTCCAAGTTGCAATGGTTGAAATAACGCCAACGATAGGGCCTCCACTAGCAGTTTTTTGGTGTAAATGAGCAATATAAACGAAGTTATAAGTAAAATAAGGAGCCATTGAAGATAGGAAGTAGAATACCTAAATAGGAAACTTACGGAAACCAGTCTCGCAAGTATACAAAAGTAAGTAAAGGCAACCGGGAAGTGAAGTGGATAACGGAGAGGAAGGTGGAGTAAAATGGCAGTACGACAAGCTCGACGTTACCAATAATTTCCAACATGGAGTACTTACTTGACTGCAATCGTCGACGTGATTATTCGTGACCGTGACGCCTTTTGTTTCCACCACCACCAATCAACAACGATCTTACCAGTGACCATAGAGCCTCCGACCTCGCTGATTGTCCTTCCAATATCCTATTTACTCCAGAACAATTGAATAGACGCCCCCAACATCCTGCTTAGCGATGATATGCCACAGGTTGCTATCGAACACCCATGACGAAGACCCACGTAGACAAACCCCCATCTCAAAATTGGGCGATCTTCGAGGCCACTCCGCCTTTGCTTTTGTTCACGATGACTACTTATGGAAAGCCACTTTCTGGGTCCAGATCTAAGAAACTTTGCTAAAGCTTCACTTCACTCTCATGGCTATCACTCGTAACCAACTAAAACCGACTCAAAAACAGGAGGCGCAAGCGGCCTCATGCTCTTCAGACACATCAAAGGATGCTTCTCTACCAGTGAAGAAGAGACCGGCATTGTGGTCTGAAACGGTGCTTGAGGAAGATATATTGGTCGTCAAGGTCGGGGAGACTTTATTTGAGGCACGACTTATCCCTACTCTACGAAGCGCTGACTTGAACTGACGTATCATTAAGGTTCCTCAGACTTTCTTTTCTCATTCACCGCCTAATGTACAAGAAGCTCTTTCTGGTCGTGGCACATCACCACAACATCCAATCGTCTTATCGGAGCATACAGCAGAGCAGTTCAAGTTGGTGTTATGGGCATTCATATCTTAGTGAGTTAGAACCTCTCTCTACTCCATGCGCACACCTTAATGGCTTTCGCAGTTCTTCTCCAGATATTGGACGACTAAGCATCAATGACTTTATGACTATTTCTGAGTTGTCCCACCAGTACCATCTCAAAGACCTGATGAACTGGTGCATAGAAGGCATGGCACTAATCGTAAACCATCCTGCGTCGCCTCTGTGTACAACGACATTGTCCCAGCTTTATTTTCGTGTGCTGAAGCTGGCCATTCGTTATCGCCATGCGTATCTACTTTTGTCCATCCAAAACAAATGGATGGTACGGCTCCATCGGCACGAGCTCTCGCCCTTTCCTGCCATAATGGTCGCCGAAATGTACGGTATGCGTTGCCTCCTATCGCATGCCTATTATGTGCATCTTGTTCACATGGCGCCTCTTATTTCGAGGTCCCTTCGCATCGACGCGGATTCGCCGTTGACCCCAAAGCAAAATCTGCACGTATTCTGTGGGTACTATTCTCTTCGGACCTACTGGAGACTTCTGCGCAATACGCTGCCGTTTATGTGCGCCAAGGATTGTGATAATCATTCACAGTGCCTGAGAGTGTGGAAGATGAGATGGGTGATCGCATGTGCTCAACCCTGTTCTTGCTCGGAGATAGACATTTTGGCCCGACTGCAGTCTGTGCATCAGTGCTTGGATAGGGATATGCTATTAAGGGTGGTCATGTCAGCTCAGTGTCGAACGCAGGCTCTGGCCTCGGTGTCGAGGAAACGGCAGGAGATCGCGAACAACCTGCACCATCACTTCGATCTTGATCTATAGCTATACCTCTTTGCCCCGCATTCATATCTCTTTATTCCTTGCATACATACCTACTTACCCCAGTCTTCTCCTTACGTTATTAATAATTTAATTGATGCTCGATAGTAGCTTCTGTAGCTTCACGAGTCTTGGCGAGTTCGGACTTCGATGCTACTTGAGCTTGAGGCCGATAGGCGTATTTGGTTCTGACACCTAAACCAAACAAAAGGCAGTCGCCACCACAGAAACTCGGCTTCTGCAACTTCTGCGGCGAAAACACGCCCCTCCAGCGTGCTTTCTACTGTTATTCTATATTCTCTATCCGACCCTTTCCGTGAGTTTGTGTTATTCTGTGGCTTTGAAAGCAGTTCCAGAGCTCAGAATCCACGGATATCCAGGTCACCTGTGCACGGTTGTGAGATTTCAGTAGATTTCTGCAGTGATAATGACGATACACGCGTTCTATGGCTCACACACGTGTATGCTTCATGTTCTCTTCATGCAGGCATGATTGAACTGTAGATAACCCGGCTCTTCTCCCCTGGTCTGCAGGTTGTCACCCTCGAGCTTGGTCTCTCACCTGTTGTACCCACCTGAGACCCGCCTGAGACCCATTCCACCTCGATGGTTCACTTTTACGTTTTCAACCCTGCAGAGAAGCTGCGCTTACTGTCAAGAGTATTATGTTGGGGATCAAAACGCCTGCTCAGGAATGCCAATGTGACACCCACGCCTCCGGCTAGGCCATGCAAAGTCAAGTCCCCGTGCTTCATCGATGCAGATCCGTGCGCTCCGTCATCTTCTGAACTCGTACGAGATGCAGAGTACTACAAAGAGGATTTCTCAGGAGGTTTCTGTGTTTTTCGTGTTGAAAATACATTATTCAAGGTAGCTTGAGCGTTAAGTGGAATTTCTTTTCTCCTGACTTCTCTTATTACAGGTTCACCGGTCTTTCTTAGTGCGCGAACCATCTGCATTCAGTGATATGTTCAGCATTCCCAACTGCAATCACCACGAGGGAACTCGTGACGAGCTAGCCATCCCTTTGTCCGACACGGCACAACAATTTCGTGATTTCCTGTGGGCTCTGTATGCACTGTGAGCTGAATACTTTTTATATTAACTCTTTCACTGACATGTTGCTTGAGCCCTAATGATTTGTGCCTCTCGAAGTCAGGCTCTTCGGACGCCGAGATATTGGAGCGTTGGGTCAATGTTGCCGAAATGATGAACAAATATTGTTTTGCTTCATTTGAATCTTGGGCCGTCGAACGCATCTACTCAATGGCTCAGAACCCCGTCGGGTTTTTGCGTAGTGCTTCCCCGGTGCTTTGTGCGCGTGTGCTCAACATCTCCGTGCTGTGTAATCACCGAAGCCTTCTTGACCTTGTTACCCAGCGATTGGTTCCCCGAATGCTATGGTGTAGCATCGAGACAGACCCAATCCTCGAGGTCGCAGAAAGATATAGGATGAAAAAGCTTTTAGGAGTCGCTTACTATAAACAACTCGTCGGGATGGAGCAGGTGTCCTGCGACAGGACATTCAGCACACAGCCGGTATTTCCTTCTTCGATGGACATCGAGAAGCGAATGCACTTCTTGGCTGCACACCAATCGTTAATGGCTCTGTGGGAACGACTGCAAGCTAGTCCCCCAATTTTCGAATCGCATGGATGTTCTTCACACGGCGATTGTATAGCTACCTGGAAGCAGCTCTGGTCAGATGCGGGTATTGCGACCCAAGCACTGCGTTTCGGATCTACCAATATTTTTGATAAACTGAAGTTTATGATGATGTACCTTCGAAAGGCGACTGGAGAAGCATCTTCACTAAGTCTTCAATGTACCCTGACCGCTCTGGAAGCGATAACAATGATACGGGATGAAGTTACGGATGGATTGCTGGACCACTTCACCGTACTCTGAATGTGTCTGTGAGTTCCATTGATTCTTATTCTTTCACCAGTACTGACTCGGCTCACGTCTTTTTCCATTGGTAAAGGGTGGGCATGACCCATGAATTCTATAATATTTTTTAGAGTTGACCTCTGATCTTCCTTCATTGCGCAAAATTATTCATTTCCTCTCGAAGGTGCGAGCCTCAGTATTGAAATAATTAAGGCGATCGAGTTACCGCCCTGACTGTGGAAAGCTGGACAGTTGCAGTTCCATGAATGAGCCACCGATGAAGCTTCCCAAGTGGTCAGTTGACCTATGTGCATTGCAAGAGCATGGTTGCTCACCTGACTGAAGTTATCTCCGAGCATCTCGGCTGACCGCGAAAGGGCCGCGAAGGTGCCTGCGCGAATGAACAAAGCGTGGCATTCCACATACTTTCCCGGCGATGCAGTTCCATTCTTTGGTGATTTCTTGACCTCAAACACATTGTTTCCTTCGCATTTAGGGGTTCCCTGGTCAGGAATTCTCAATTAACTTTCAGCCACCGAGTCGGAGACGATCAATCCGCGGGATGTGTGCATGTATTCAACAATTGAATGCTCGTAACGCTGGGAACTTACCTACTTCGCAGTCGGGGTCCTGCTGTCGCCAACCTATTTTCAAATTCCAATGGACAAGAAAGCAGCATATCTTATCCCGGCCATGTCCTCACCCTACATCATGATTCTCACACTGCTCACAGCAGCCAGTGGTTACCGTCTATTCGGAGAGGCCCCGCAACTACATCATCATGCCTAGGCCATGCCGGGATATCTCCAATATTAAAAATATCCTGCTAGTCTATTATTAGCACAGGAACGTGCACTGCATCAGCTGCGCTTGTCATTTGGTATTTAAAGCCCTCATTCGCCCACTGAAGGTCAGCTTCCCACCCCATCGCAAGCAACTTTCGCCCTCTACCATGGAACCTTCTAACTCTTCACCGTCGAAATCCACCGCTTCGCAGCCGCAAGCAGCGGTTCAAATGAGTAATGAGCTCCATCTTCGCTTCCCGAGGTATCCTCTAACTAGAATGCTTTATCTTTATGATAGACGTCATGAACGCTTCTGCTGCTGCACCGAGTAAGCAGCCCGAGCATAACCACAAAGCTTCTCGCATTCGTGGTGGTGGTGCTGGAAAGGTATGTGGTGACGATGCCCGGTCTACATTGAATCTTCTTCGATTCTTACCTCCTATATAGGACTGCTTCATGGGCCTCTTCGGGTGCTTCCTGTGCTTCGGTGAGTACTCTTACCAGAATACCATAATTCATAATGCTGACTTCATATCTCAGAATGTTGCGAGGTTCGTATTTCATTGTTCCGTTCCGGAAGGATGTCGCTTAAGCAAGTTCCTATCGCTTACAGGGATGTTGCGATTGTGTCGCAGATATCGTCTGTGCGTCCGCTTTTCTCCACCGGACCCGTTGATACTGGTCGCTAACCATTTGCATCATAGGCTGCCCATGCGAGATGTGCTGCTAAATTTACTACAATATTTCTGTTGGCGCTCCGTTATCCTCGAACAATGTATTCTAATTATATCCCTATGATGCCAGTACAAGGCATGTATTTGGTTATCATTTTGACTGAACAGCAATCGCGGGAGATGTGTAAGGGTTCTGTGAAATAAGCATTGGTTGACACAATCGATCGACCATCCACTCCCTAACGAGGCAATAGGATCCATAAGAATGGAGCATTTACAAGAGCAGATCCGTGCAGGTGTCCACGGAGGTAGACCACTCCTCATCGCAATATTCATATGAACTAAACATTTGGACATCGCTCCATGCCGATACCTAAGCTGATACAAGAACATTGCCTTTCGAATTGATTCGCTGCATATTTAATACTGATACATGTCTCCCGCTTCGTATAAAGACATTCAACACAATGGCTCCCGTGGTTTTCTCCTCACTTGGGCGAGATAATCCTCCATGTCCTCCACCGCGAACTCGACAGGCCTGGTGATAGGATTGAAATCGATGCCTTTCTCTTCGAAGAGCTTGAGGCGCTGAGCCGTAGCAGGCCGCAACTTGTTCACGCTGTACAACTTGATCCTGATCACACCGCATCATCAGTATGGAATCACAACATAAGAATTGAACAGTCCAGACATACCTGTGCACAGAGGAAGTAACGTGGAGATCCCAGCTATTATGGGGCAAAATTTGCTCATTAGCGAGGGGAGGCGGTTATGTGGCAGATAGATCACTCACTTCCATGCAGAACGAACGTATGTGGGCTCGGTGTTGTTCGATGAGTCCCACGTCCTGACGCAGAACTCGAGCCAGCCCTCCGCGTCTACTGGCAAGTCGATCTTCCATAGCCTCCAAGCATGGTAGTGCTGCCCAGGCACAGCCCCGTCAGACATGAAGTACCGGAGATACATGAAGCACAGTAGCAATATACCTTTTCAGTCAGGTTGTCCTCCTCGACGGCATACCATACACTTCCACTGGATGCATAGCTTCGACATCAATGAAACGATCAACATGAAAAGAACGTGGAGACGCACCCGTCAGGGGACACCTCGACTCTCTCAACCCAGTTACCACCACCACTGTACGCCCATCCCTGAAGTGAAATCTTGCCATCGTGGATGATAACATCCTTATCTTGCGGGAAGATAATAGCGCTCCTAATCAACCAAAAACAAATGAGCGCGCGTACGAGGCATTCCCATGCACGGTACTTACGAGACAGGCATCTGCTGGATCGAAAAGCCATTCGAGAACTTCACGTTCTGCTTCCCGATCTGCATGGGCCATGCGTCAGCTAATGAATTGTACATTGGAGGTACCTACGTACCTGCGAGGTGTAGTACAGATACTCCTGTCTCTGCACCGGCCCCATGCTCGGCTCAGCCAGCGCATTGATTCTATACACCCACTTGCAGCTGCGCGCACCGATATAGCCCGTGACGATGACGCGCAGGGGTGCACCGTGGGACTTGGGCAGGGGCTGGCCATTCATCTCCCAGGCGAGGAGGACTTCCTCGTTCTGCCGTACTTTGCGCCAGGGCACGGAGACAGCGTAGTTGTAGACTTCGTTCTTCCTACGGATGGATAGTGATGATGAGGAGGTTGTGGGGCGGGAAGAAAAAGAAGACTTACTTGAAGTAGGTGTCGGCGCCGATGAACTCGAGATGTTGACACTCTGGCAGGACGCCACCGCAGGCGAGCTTGAGGACTTTCTTCAGGGGTACTCCGCGATATACAGCAGTTCCACTGTGTGATGGCCGTAATCAACTCAGGAATACATTTTTAGGCATAGTAAGAAAGCTTACATGGCACCCTCGCCTGTGGCAAGTATATATTGAGTAGAGATCCAAAATTAACAGAAGAACGACAACGTACCCCACGGTGCGTTGATTAATTCATCACCATCTCCGGGATACTGCTGGATCTGCTCAATGCGTCGGGTACCACTGCACTGCAGTGTGACAGTGACCTCCACCTGCCTAGAAACATGCAATGGGTCAAACAAGATACTCCACGAGAAAGAACGAGCAGTGGCACTAACGGGAACTTTGCAGGATCCTTCAAATCCTTGAGAGAAATCTTCAGCGGGGTATTCACCAACCCCCCAATCTCTAGCTCGAACGCGTCCTCCTTGATATCAGGGATACCACCGTGGTTGCGAATGCTACAAAGAGATCGCACAATCAATTTAACTCCCAAATACGACACGAAATTATACTCAGTCAAAGGACTGGCAACGTACAAGTGATATTTATTATCCGTGATCTTGCCAAGCATTAGCTGGTCGCGCTTGGTTTCTCCGTTGTAAGGGAAATCCAAGAGATGGATAATGTCCTTCTTCTCCTGCTGGACGACCTCCCAGCTATAGTGGAAAAGGCGCTCAATGCCGAGGGCTTCGTGATATTCCTTCCAGCGCTTGCCGATCAGGACTGGGTTGGTCTTGGGGAGGGGCTCGAGCTGGAATTCTGTATATATAAATCATAAGCCATGAGCAGATAGTAGATGGTGAATGGTACAGGGCTGGCTGACCCGGAGGAAAACTGAAGGTCTTGGTGTTGAGTATGTTGTGAGCAGCGGCCTTCTTCTCAGGATATTTCTCCCACTCGATATATCTGTGAAAATCATGATCATTATGACGCGTCAAGTTATACCATGATAAACGACTTGCCCGTCCCATCCTAGCTTTTCCTCAGCGAACAATGTCCCGAGGTCAGTAGGGGTTTCTGCAGGGTTCTCTGAAACGGTCATCGTATGGAAGTATGTGCGTAGAGAACCCTGAGGACGTTTATACACACGTTAGCTGAGAAGAAAGGAAGCTTATAACCTGGATGAGGGAGATAAGAAATGACATAACCGGTGATCCTATGTTCTTCTTTCTCTTCATTATCCCACCAGCGTGACCCAGTGCACACGGGCAGAAGCGGGGATCGACTGATATGGTGAGCCATACATGATTATGCTACCGGTGGATGGTGCCGAAGGAAGGAACCAACACATCTTCCCCCTCGACGGATACTTTACTGCCTAGATAAATGGATGGCAACGACGTCAGAAATAACACGAGCCGGCTATACGGTTACCCAAACTAGAACGGAAGTAGGGGTGGGGTCCGGGGCGAGGGAAGATCACCATATGCATCCACTGTCGAGGTACGCACTGGCCTTATGTGTCACGAAAAGTAGCGACGGCTCGTAGGGGGAGTCATTCAAACGGGGGGCTTTACAATTCCCAGACTAATCTTATAGTACACGATGGAGGCGTCTTCGGACGTGATAGCTAGGTAGATCTCTGGTGGATTCGACAGCAATGTGAAGGCAGTTTGCAGCCTAAAAGGACCGTTAGTTGGAGTTTTGCCGACTCTTGGTGAAGAGGCTGGAATGGAGGGTGATGACGAGGAACGCACCAGGCAAATGATACAGTTTCGGAAAGTGAGCATGGGATTACATGTAAGAAGGTTTCCTAAAAATAAGAACGGGCCGTATTAGAGCGAAAGAACGGAGGCAAATGAAGAGACGCACGGTGTCGCGTTTGCGGCCTTTTATCGCCCCGCGTTGACAGCCCTCGAGATCCAGAACTTTGACGTTGGACCATTGTTGTGCTAAATGCGAAGATAACGGGCGTTATGTCAATTGCGCATGGTTCATAAGTGAACTTGATTTCTCGCCGTAGACAATGTCATTGAATGCCTGGAACAAGCTTCCTGCAGAGCGAGGGTACTTCTGGACGAGGCCTGAGAGAACTTCATACTGAACATGGACGTCGTAAGAACCTATATGTAGGAAGAAAGGTGACAGTGCATACCGATGGATGATTCTCCATGCTTTTTTCGTCGGTTGATCTTGGGATTGCAGCAAATACGAAGAAAATGTGTCCAAAAAGCTCAGAAAGAGTAAGCAAGTAAGAATGTTATATAAAAGATAATAACAGGATCCTCGCAAGTCGTGAACAAGTCTTTTGGGTAGGAGCGAGAGTGGTGATTGTGTTCAAGGCGTGATGTCCGGACTCCGATCCGAGCTCAACGATTTCGGTCAGAATGACTCTTGAAGACAATCTCTTATAACGTGCCCCAATCTGCACGAACAAATCCACATTCCATTGTAAGAAACTTGAATATCTTATTTCTAAGTGATTTCTAAAAACGAGAATCCCTTCATAAAATCAGAACTTCACGGTTGAACGCCGTTCCTTGATCAACAGATGGACGATTCGCTCGAAGCACCCGATGCTCTGCCGCCAAAAGTGCCTATGGGCGATCTTCCCGCAGATGAGAACGAAGAATCTTCAGGAGACGAGGAGGAGGGCGCGCTGGACTGGACGAAGCTCATGTGAGCCCATGTTCTTCTGTTTTCTCCTGGCACGGAAACACCGACCTACTATTTTTTTGTTGTTGTGGACAGTCCAGTAGCAGCGCGTCCTGTGATTCCAAGACGCGGAGAAAAGGAATTCGAGCCTCGCGCTGGCGGGGGATCCAACCTCCAGCTGCACGTCCTGGACCGCTCGAGGTCCGCAATGTTCGAAGCTCTCAAAGCTACGCGCACCACGTCCAGGTCAGTTCGTCCGTTCCGTCCTGGAGCGCCCCTAACGCACGCCTTCATATCGCAGCAAGGCCATCAGCTACGGCATCTGGCATCCCACCCTTGCCCGCACGGAAGTGACCGTCGCGCGCGGGACGCACTTTACCTCCATGGGCCACTCCGCCCCGCGGCCCATAGCAGGAAAAGACGGCGTGGAAACCATGAAGAAGCGGCTTGAACTCCTGCCGGAGGAGGCCATCTACCTCATGGAACGCGGGTCGCTTTTCTGTTGGAAAGAGACGGACTTGGATCCCGCGAAGGTGCCGGGGCTGGACGACGTCCTCGGTGCGCCGATGACTGTGCAGCAGGCGTTTGCGGAGATGACTGGGACTGAGGGATTGACGTTGGAGAAATTCCAGGTAGGCACTTTCATTTCCTTTTTTGTGAATATCTTTGTTAGTGCTAAAAAACCTACGATCCCAGGTCTTCGCGTATCTGAGGCGTCTAGGATACATGGTCACAAGGACGAATCCTCCGAGCCCGTGGTACCCCATTCCTTCCCCGCGTGTTACTGGGATAACGCATACTACATCGACATTCCTGCGCATCGTTTCCATCTTTCCCCGCTGGATGTCCTGGCTTTCAAAATTGTTCAGTCCGGCGTTCAACTGGTGGAAACCCGTACATATCAGCCGTTGGTTGGCCCGTGACAAGAGCTATGGTAACCCAATATCTTATCCATTCAGTTATCTGTGCACTAAACTCTTGACCACAGGCTCGTTGTTCCGTTCCTTGAGATTCATGCCCGCAGGACACGGAGTCCCCCTCCAAATCCAAACAGAAGGCGACAGCGCCGACCCCACAAAATCCGCGTCTCCCTACCAGATCTTCTACAATCTCTACAAACCATCGACCCCGTACAGGAAATCGGCGCCTCCAGAGCCTGATTTCCAGATCGTCGTTATCAAGTGCGTATAGAATCCTGTTATATCTTTATCCCATCAATACTGATTTCCTCGTCGCTAGTGCACGCACGACCCCAATGCCCACCCTGCGGGAGCTTACAGACCTCTTTGACGTCCTACCCGAGCTCCCGATCCCCATGCCCCGACAGCGTCGCCAGCTCCCTGGTGCACCCCCCACAAATGGGCCTCCAGTTCCGGCCCCAGCTGCTGCGTCAAATGCCCTGCCCGCCTCTACTGCTCCTCCTGCCGCTGCTTCCTCTACCGCACCTTCCTCCTCCACAACCGCACCCACACCTCAAATCTTCCCTGCCCCCGCCGCAGCACCCTCATCCCGCCCTCCCTACAGGCCCTTCAACGCCCCCGCCCCTGTCCCGCCTTCCCTCCTCCAACGGCTCTTCCCGCGGATCTTCCCCGCCTCGGCACAGCAAGTCCAAGTGCGCCGGCCGAACCCGTTCATGGTGCTCAAGCAGGGGAAGAAGATCATCATTATCGCTGCTGTGGATGCGGGGAACATCAGTTTCTTTAGGTTTGGGCAGGGTGCATTTACGGAGTGGCCAATGGCGTGAGTGTAGTGTATGAAAGGTCAAGGAGGGGTTGAGATGTTTTTATTGGAATATGGAGAGCGAAGAAGACGAAAAAAGTATCTATTGCTTAATGTTATTTCAGTCATAGTATCTTGTAGCGATATTCTATAATCACTTGCTGTAAACATTGTTGAAGGTCCTCGAGCCCATCCATGCAATTCACGAGAATGGTGAAATACCCGTCGAGAAGTGCCAAAGCTTTCACACGCCAAAATGATACTGTTTTCAGCAGACAGAGACAGACTATGCATACGCGCGGAGTCTTACTAGTGGACACATAGCGTTATTGTAGAAATACATTGTTTTACTTTACTTGGAGTTCGAGTCCATGAGTCCGTGCTAAGCGTGGTACACCGTCAATTTACAAGAAAACATTTTAGGACAGTAAGTCCGTTTCGTTAACGAGCAGGCGCTCCACAAAGGGAAATTAGTTGATGTTTTGAGTGGCTGCACGACGTTCACCGCTCTGTAGACGAAACAGGGCTCAGCAACTCATGTCGGTGGAAAAAAGAATTGAGAGAAATAGACGTACCGCTCTTTCTTCGCCCTTTGCGTACAGATCGGTATTCGAGGTGACCTTTCCGGTAGCCTTCTCCATGCCACCTATCAAAACAAACACGGTTAGTATGTGCCAAGGGAAGAAGGTCCGGGAGGAGAAGAGCACTAACCGATGATCTTGTCGCCCATAGTAGGCTTCTCAGTGTGAGTATTGGAGTTGTCAGTATCGTGGTTGTCGCGTCCCTGGTGGATCCCCGTAGTTCCAGCGGTGTTGCGACCTGCATGCTCAGTGGTTCCGCCGAGTCCCATACCAGCGGCGGCACCAGCAACGCCCGAGCCAGCAGTTGCTGCACCCATATGCGTACCCATTCCAGTGTGCGTGCCAGTGCCGGTGTTTATACCAGCGCCGGAGTGCTTCCCGGTGCCAGTGTGCGTTCCTGTTCCAGAACCACCGGTGCGCAAGCTAGGGTCGGAGTGGTGCATGCCAGGAGCCGAGGTCTCCTGCGCGCCGGTGCGGGTCATCCTGTCGCTCGCGGCTGAGCCAGCGCCGAGTCCGGCACCACCGATACCTGCGCCACGCTGGGCGTCGTACTCGTTGGATGCCGTGTTGCTCTGCCTGTAGCCAGTGTTCTGTCCGTAGCCGGTGTTCTGCCCATAGCCGGGCTGGCCGGAATGCATAGAGGAGTCCATGTTCTGTCCGCCGTACATGGAAGAGTCTACGTTCTGGCCGCTGCGCGTGGAGGAGTCCATGTTCTGTCCGCCGCGCATAGAAGGGTCTATGTTCTGGCCGCTGCGCGTGGAGGAGTCCATGTTCTGTCCGCCGCGCATAGAAGGGTCTATGTTCTGGCCGCTGCGCGTGGAGGAGTCCATGTTGGGGCCGCTGCGCATGGAATCGGTGGCCTGGCTGCCGCCGTAAGTGGCTGCGGTGCTGGAGGGGCTGTCGTTCCCGAAGCCGCTGTTCGTGTTGTCGCGACCGCTCATGGTGTGTTTGCCATATTCAGAGGTGGTATCTGTGCCAGTGTGGCTCTGACCGTGTGTGGGATGGACGACATGTTCTGCGGCATTGTCCAAGCCAGAGCCTATTATACGATTGAGTTCATGGACACCTGATACATTCTAACAGGGAAGAAAAAGATACATACGGGCGTTACTGCCGAATCCAGTGTTGGTGTTAGACATGATGAAGTTATTTGAATTAAAGTGAGAGTTAAAAGATGTCGTGCAGTGTGTTTCAGATGAAGATGAAGTTGTGGGACAAGACCTCCAGCAACGCGCGTCCTTTATAGCAGGCCGCGAGCGATGACGATGGTATGACGGAGCGTGCCAATAGAAACGGCGTCGCAAAGGTAGTCTCATGTGCAGTGATATCCGGTGTTGCATCGCGTGCAGGTGCGTCAGCAGCCCGCCCATACACTCCTCAGTCAGTGGAGCCGATCATCCATAAGGCCTCGCTCCCGTTCCATTCCCCGAAGTGTCTTGCAATGCATCTGGAAGTCCTAAAGGAAAGGCGCATTTAAGGAGGCCAAATCAGTTATGCAGTTGAGGTTAGGGGTTTGTGGGACTATACAAGCACTTGCAGGGGCAGGATATGGATTCGTCAATGTCAATGTTGTAGCTCAACTTCGTGAGCGCACATCGCGGCGGCGGCGTTGACGCGTTGTGATATCCCCTTTTGTGTATAGTCGGAGCTCGGGGAAATTATGTGGAGCACCGGATCGGCCGGAGCGACTCGTCATAAGATAAATTTAGAATCTATCCCAAGCACTCGACTTGCTGTTCATAGGAACGTCTATAAGTCGGTTATGCATACTCTAGCTATAATATATGTAGCACCTACATCGAATAAAATTACAGATGAGTCCCAAAAAAATTATCCCTGTTTGTGTCCTTCGTCATTCCCCAACGCGATCTCCGTATCCCAATCGGCTTCACTTGATTCATATCCCGCCGATATTACTGTGTCTGCAATAGCAGAGTCCCGTGTAGAGTCAGGGTCAACTATTGGCAAGCGTCTCAAATTCAAAACAAGACGGCACGACTAGCAGAGACATCGCTAGGTTAGATACAGCGCTTAGAACTCACTGGATGCACTTACTGCCGAAGAAATGAGCGCAGTGATGGTCCTGGGTTGAAAAGGGAGCTTCAGCTGGAAATGAGGATATAAATGAAAACAAGGAACAACGTACGGGAACACTACGTATGCCCCGTCTTCGTAGCTTCCTATATGTTCACGTGGAGCGAAATTGAAGAAAATAACCACTCCAAAAAACACTATAAACCGACGTGTCATAGGTGTCAATATTTAAATGCACCCAAATATTGCTGCTACGTACTTATCATGATGAGAAACATAGTCCAGCTATCACGCGTTAATCTCTTTAAGAGTGGCATTAAACTTGGAAGATTTTGCCTCTTGAGACTAATGGTTCTACCAGTAGTAAGCACAACGAAGATCACTTGCGCAACTACTCCTGTGATACTATCAAATATTTCAGCATTTCAGCAAGTTACGAGCACTATAAAATAGTGACGACTTACACGAAGGTGTATATTGCAGGTTCCTGCACAGTGTGCATGGTACATTTCCCAGTAAATTGCTGTTTTGGTATATAGCGAAATACCGAATGCACGAGGTTTGCCATGCACCCAACGAAAACAGCTCCTAAAATAAACCCCGTTCGTTTAGAGAGGTTATATAACGCTTGAACTGATCATAATCTGCTACATCAGCTGATATAATACCCAAGAAAGAATATAGACTTACTGCGAATCATCATTATGAGATTCAGTACACCGAATATGTAATATGTAACCACCGTCTGATATAGTATCATCTTTCTGCACGCGTGTGCAGAAATGTCAGGATAATCAATCCCGAGCGTCGAAGCTAATGCGATTGTACACCTGTCCAATTGATAACACAATACACTTAACACGATGCACGTATCAATAAAGTGGGATGATAACGCACGGTTGTAATAGAAGTGGGCCATATCGCGATAAAACGTACAACACGCGCAGGAATGAGTACTGGCAAGGTGTACTGAGTGGAAAAATGTGAGGACATCGAGAAATAAATAAAAAAAACACGTAAGACGATCGGCGCACCTCCATATAAAGTCATTATCCTCTTCCCAATTCATCGCCAGCTCCCAGGCGGAGAACAACAGACCAAGCACTGTTGGCATTTCGCGTCATTTCACGTCGTAGGCGATGAGTACTGCCGTCTTATCACTCTGAAAACTTCGACTCACACGCGGTGGCTTGCAGGATGACCATGGGGAGATGATGATGGGCGGTGGGATGGTGAAGAGAGGAAGAAAAAGCAAACTCGGAAGCGCATGGCCGGTACGCGCACGCACCTCTTGCGGCGTTCCTACTTATTCTATTTGAGCTCCACCCAATTCCGAAAGGAAAGCTTCATACCGAAGATGCAAGTTGGTAAGCAGGGCCGACTAAATAACTAATTCAGTTTTCGCCACACATCTTTGCAGACGCAAGGCACAGTTTCAAGTGAATTTCGGAGAATGCCTGAAGTTGAGCTATTTTTGTGATATTTTGTGGTGTTATGCATCCGCTTCAAAGGAGTTTGGTCATGCTTGTCAATTGCCTCCGGGACCCCGGCCCTGGCCGCCGGCCGCTGTGTCATGGCGCGTAATACGACGTAGCATTGACAAGGTCAGCGCTCAGGAGGGTGTGGGGTCGTGAAGTTACCTTGACTCCTGGGCCTGAACGGTGAATTTACAAGCAGCTCCAGTAATCGGGGTCAGTGGAACCTGGGGCCTGAAAGAAGCATCTTGGAAAATCACAGTTGCCAAGGGAAGAGCGGAACAAATGTCATTGCAGAAGGATACGGCGGAAAAAAAAGTAATGTTCGCCTCAGATACTACTCGAATTCCGGCACTGTCCTTGCATCGGAAGGAGTCCTTATAGAGGCACGTATTCAGCATACGCCTTCTTACTTTGCCCCTAAGCTTCTTAGGCACGCGTCAAGGACACAGTTCCTAGGAGTCGTCGTCGTCATCAGTCAAACAAGACTGACAACTTCTCATCCATGGAATCGGAGTCGAAGGAGCGATCCGCCGTACTCTTCCTGAGGTGGAGATGCTAGCTGAGAGCTCCTCAAGGAGAATAGGCGGTAGGGGATAAATGACGCACCATAGATCACAACCTTGAAAGAAAATCACGTCAATGAAAGGGTAATTGATATGCATCATTTGTAGACAGGAAACAATATTTCCTGACCAAGCTGGCATGCGTGTTGAAAGCGCAAGTAACATGCACCGATGCCCAAGATGGAATGAACCAATAACAAGAAGTAACTGAAGAAGCTATCGATAAGACAGCAAACCAGGGCCACGGGAAGGGAATGGATCATATATAACAAATGAGGGTCTTGAACTATGATTTCGAGTCGGAAAAGAAAGTCCAGCTACTGCTTCAGTCGAGTAAAATGTGCGATGGGGTGGAGGCAAAAGTACAGATGAAATTAATGACACAGGTAAGCGGCAACGCAACCGGGTGGACAACTGAGGTGTTCGATTTTTGAAAACAAAGTGTAACTTGCAATTTACATGGGCGGGGCACCATTGTGGGTGTTAAGCGGGGCTGGAGCTCCAGGGACGGGGTACGCGTTCATGATGCTCCGGAAGGTCGGGGGCACCGCGGGGGGAAGCGCGACCGCAGCGGGGGCAGAGGCATCCGCAAGGTACGGCGACTGCGGGGAGGACGATTGACCAAGAGAATTCGAGCGTGCCGGGCCTTGCGCGTTACGTGGGGGGCCAGGGGGCATGTTGGCGTAGGCGCCCTGCGGGGGCATCCCGTGCATCTGCGGTGGTTGGTACTCCTGGAAATTCAGCGCCTCCCCGGATGTCGGTGGCGGCAGCACGATCTGCGTCACACCCTGCTGAACCTGCTGCTGTTGGCCGTCCTGTCCCAGCTGGGGCAAGTGAGCGCTCTGTGGCGAGGACGGCGACGGCTGCTGTCCTTGCGCCTTTGCCTGTTGAACAGCTTGTTGATGGGCGCGCTGCGCTTCGGCTTGCGCAAGGATGTGCTGTGGGTAGTGAGACATTCCTCTTGGCGAGGCTGGAGACACATTAGCCTCCCGTTTTAGCTTATCGCCAGCAGAGGGGTAATATGCACCAATCGGATGCGATGCATCGTATTCTTCAGGCAGAGCGGGGATAACAGCGGCGTGTCGCCCACCGAGTGGCCTATTGTGAACGGAAAAGATCAGAAAAGGCTCGATAAAGGACATTGTACACTCACCCTCCCTCGACGAAGTTCTGCCAAACATAGTCTCTCAACCTATCTGCGTTTGGAAGCTCCTGGATGAGATGCTTGATCGTGTTCTGCCCGAGACCAAAGAAGTCGGGGCCCGAGACAGAGTTGGAGTGCTGCCTATTGCGAATGGCGTTTGCCTGTTTCACGATGCTGGACCAGGCCCCGGTGGCGGTACCCGCAATGACAGGGCGATCAGGAACATCCGACGGCACGATTTGGAACTTGGGTCCATCGCCGCCATCGAGGATTGTGCAATGGTACACGACCTCAATGTTCGGATCGATCGTGGACAGATATCGTCTACCAGGAGAATAGGATCAGTATTGCCATCGAGGGGCACGATAAGCAACAATGTACGTACCTGGTAACCTCATAGCCCACAGGGAAGATGTACCGTTCCGTATGGAAATGCTCTCGCATGCACACGTCTCCCAGGTTAATTACTGTCATGATACCAACATTCAGCGGGAGCATTGGCTTGCCCTTCTTGTCGCGCGGCACCATCGGGATGCTGTAGCTCTTGCTTGTGACAGTATGCGCCTTCAATCGCTTGGGCTTAGCATGGCGCTGGACTTCTGATGGAGGGCGCTGGGCACTGGGCGGGACAAAGCCCGGGCTGGCGGGGTACATGCCGCTGGGCCCAGCCATGGGGGCGGCGAGGTAATAGTACGGGTTGGCGTAAGGATGAGGATATGCAGGTGTAGTCGGCGTGATGGGCGTGCCGGGGTTGGGGTAGTACATAGAGTATGGGTTCATCGACATCGGATGTGCGGAAGTGGGGGTGGGTGATCCAGCTGTATGCATTTTGGGCATCATGGCGGTACTCAGACTGAGGTATGGATTCGTGCTGAGGTTGGGCGCAGGAGTTGAGCTTGATCTCTCGTTAGAAGGCGCGCCATTACTAGCAGCCCCATTGGTGGACCCATTATTGGCGGCGGCAGGTGGACTAGCGCTCGTAGATGAGGTGGCCACGTTGTTCGAAGCAGAAGCAGCCTGGATCGCAGTACCATCCTGGGCACGTAGTTGCTTCTCCGATTCCGTGAAAAGGCTCGGATCCAGATTAGGATCGATGACGGAGTTGGAAGGGGGGAGCGAGTTCACGGAAGTGGAAGCGCCGGAAACAGAAGGGGGAGGAGTGCTGGCTGCCTTCTGTGCAGCGACGGCGGCCTCAGCCACACGCACGATACTGTCCATGAGCGGAGAGGGCTCCTTCACTGCTTGTTGTTCCCCGTGAGCAGGCGCGGAAGGGGGAGAACCGGCGGCGGCAGCGGGGCTTGGCGGGGAAGGTGCGGGTGCATACGGAGCGTCCGCTATGTCCCCGGGCGCCCCTATCGAGACTGCTGCAGCTGCGGGCGAGGAGGGTGCAGGTGTGGGAGTTTTTTCCGCGGGTTGAAACACACCGGCGTCGCCAGACGCGGGCTGCTCGACCTCAGCCATCTCTACGTCTTCCATGTGGCGCGTAGACGGAGGGGACAGGGAAGGGGAGCGATCCTGGGCGGGGGCAGCGGGAGTGGCGACAGGGATGGGGGAGGGATCGCGTATAGGCTCTGGCTCAGGAATAGGCGAAGGGACGTGAGCAGGAGCTGGTGACGGCGAAGGCGATTTTTCAAACTCCGTGCTGGTGGGTTGAGGCTCCGGATAGTGCATATCCACCTCGATTGGGAAATGTTCAGGCGGCGAATGGGAACGTGCGATGGGCGTCACGTCACGTGTCGGCGTCGACGACTGCATCGAATTTGGCGGCGGGCTCGCCTGGGGAACAGGAGAGATGGACGCTTGCGACGCCTCCCGTTCCGCAAGAACTGCAGCAACGGCGGCGGCCTCGGCTTCGGCCTCTGCAGCGGCGGCAACCTGGGCAGCAGCAGCTTCAGCTTCAGCCTTGGCGTCAGCGGCGGCCTGAGCAGCTTCCTCTGCCCTCCTGGCTGCTTCCTCCCCAGCTATCCTCGCAGCTTCCTCTTCCGCACGCATAGCAGCCTCTTCCTCCACCAGCCTAGCTGCTTCTGCTTCTGTCCTTCTTGCTTCTTCAGCCCTCCTCGCAGCCTCTTCTTCCTCAGCCCTTCTCACTGCTTCTTCAGCCCTCCCAGCTGCTTCCTCCTCCTCAACCCTCCTAGCTTCTTCCTCAGCCCTCCACGTAGCTTCTTCCTCAGCCTTTCTCACAGCTTCCTCCTCAGTTCTTCTCGCAACAGCTTCAGCCTCAGCCTCTCTTTCCCTAACTGCGGCGGCGGCGGCCTCGGCAGCAGCTTCAGCTTCAGCAGCAGCAGCCTCGGCGGCAGCCTCAGCCTCAGCAGCGGCAGCAGCAGCAGCAGCGATGGCGGCGCTCTCACTACGCGTCTTCCTTGCTCCAGCCTGAGATCGAGAAGCCGACCGCTTCGACGAAGGTGCCGGAACGGGGGAAGGTACACGCGGAGGTTCGACAGCGTGGTCTTCCTCAGGGTGATCATAAGCGGGTTGCTGGTCAGCGACAACCCTGCTGCTTCGACGCGACCTCGTCTCCCTCCGATGCGAAGTCGGCTCCACGTCCCTGTGCTGGCGTGCCGCCGGGGCCGGGGCCGGGACCCCTGACTCGCTTCGCAGAGGGAATGTCGGGCTCCTGCGGCCATCGAGCTCGCTCACCTCGTCGTGGTCCGCGTTCCGAAAGTCCTGGCTATGCTCCTCGTAGTGCGACGAGCCCCTGCGCGTGGGCGCGTGCTGGGAGTACTCGTGTGCGGGAGGAGCGTACTCGTACCCCATGTGGCCGCGCTCGTCATCCATATCCACCTCCATGCCCCCACCAGGTGACGCCGGGCCACGATGGTAGTCATCGTGCTCCGGCGTCAAGGAGCGTTGTCTTTTATGATGCGTGTGTTGATGTTGGAGGGGAGGCGACTGGTGGGGGGCTTGGTGAAAATGCGGCGGGGGCGGAGGTGGGGGGTGCGTGTAGAGGTGTGGGTGTGACTGCGTACTTGGGAGAGGCGACAGTTGGTGAGAGTGACCTCGCGAAGATGACGAGGAGGAGGACGAGGCCGCATGATGGTGAAGAGGTGGAGACACTCGATCCGGGGGCGGGGAGCCAGGGTTTGCGGGCGGCTTGATGCGCAGCCTCGTGCCGGTACTGGAAACCAGCACCGGCGGCGGAGATTCATGAGGAGAGCCGCCGTGGACACTGGAGCCAGCGTGAGGCGCCGGGTTGTAGGTCATAAGCGGCTGTGCAGAAGTGCTGCTACTCGATTCTTTCCCCTTGTGGCTGCCGGTGGCATGCGAAGTGCGTGTCTTGCGCCCGCCTTTCCTGCTTTGGGCTTCGCGTGCTTCTTCTTCCAGGCGCTCGCGTTCTCTGCGCTCCTCCTCGTCGCGGCGTCGAGCTTGGGGTCCGACATGGCGCGAGGTTAAAATCGGGTCGACATCGTCATCTGCATCATCCTCGGCAATTGCTTGGCGGAGGTTTGCGATAAACGACGTACGAGCTCTTGCGTTCAGCAAAGTGCGCGGGAAGGCACTAGAGCTTGGCTGGGCCATCGGCACCGACTGAGACGCGGATGCACTTGCAGCGCCATTGGTCCTTGTCTGGCCTTCGAGTTCGAGAATCCGATCAAGTAAATGACTATAAAAAAAGTAGAACAAGGTCAGACACGGTGGCACGATGCCGTAAAAAAGTTTTAACGCACTCTCGTTCTTCACGCATACGAACGTTGCGTTCAGAGGAGCGTTGCAGCTCAGTTGATGTTTCCTTATGTTTCTGAATACGTCAATATCTTCGTTAGGTCTCTTTCTCTCTCTCTTTTTGATCGAGAAAAAGAGCGAGGTTTACACTAACCTCCTCGAGTTCGAAAAATTTCCTCTTCAACTTTTTATATTTGTCCTGGATCTCCTGAGAGTCCTTCCCTCTTTGTTGGGGTGGCGGAGCGCTGTGAGCTGACGATAAAGGGGCCGGGACAGGCGGAGGCCCCATGACGACGTCTCTGTCTGGGGGCGGGCCCATGACGGACGATGTCGAGCGACGACGGCTCATGGGAGAGGGGAGTGAGGGAATATAATTCTAATGATGGAGGTATGGGAGAGAGATTGGCTGGCGACCGAGTGCGAGACTCGCCAAAACCCAGGAAGCGGGGCAAATCACGGAAGGTACAGAACCAAACAGGGGAGCAAACACCAGAGCAAACAAACATAACGACGCCATGCGTTGCAAACAAATAACCACAAGTCCGATCCAAGCCAGACAGATCGCATCTCTCCGCAACGCTCCCTCAATCACCTCAGCAGTGAAATCACCTTCCACACATCATTTTTCCCGCCACAATTATTACAAGGAACACGCATATGAATGAGCCATGAACAAGAGCCACTGCAGCCCCTTGTTCATTGGTAAGTATCTGCCGAAATTGGTCCCAGCCAATCGGCCCCTTGTGTTGATTAAGAGCTTCAGGCACAAAGATAGCAAAATTGGGCCTCCGAAACCTTATTTCCACTACGCCTATGCTCGCCCTCTCGCTCTTTTTCTGGAAGTTCCATCGTCTCTGCCACACCCAGACGCCTCAGCCCTTCTGCGCTGCTCAATCGAACGATTCAAGTCGTTGACGACAAGTCCACTGACTTAAAAATGGCTCAGTAGATTGTGACGAAAAATACCAGCAACCACGCGGCAAAAGCAAACAAGCATTCGTAAGCAAAATTTATCGAAGAAGGCAATCGTGATGTCAAAACATTCTCGCCCAGCCAAGGTTCTGTAGCTCACATGTCGTGCGATTCTTGAGCAACATCTAACAACACTTGTGACTCGACGCTTGAAATAGCCGAATGGGCTGAGGGTGTCAGAATCATCAAATCGTTACTTCCCGTATGGGGCTCCGAGTTCAATCAGAGACTCGCACTTTCCACAAGCCGTCCTAAGCATCATGATCGCTTGCGCGTGACGATTGGAACACACTCCAAGGTACGCACCTACATACGCACGACCATTATCGGCCGTCGTCAGTGCGCCAGTTGTCAATTCGTCAAAGATATCGTCCTACTTAGCCACCGATCAGCACACATGCCAGAATCCCGATTCCGGAGCCCTTAAAGACCGGTGGGTTCTCATTTTGATAATCGGTGAGAAATACGTTTTATAGAAGAAGTGTATGGAAAAGAAGATGCTCCTTACTTTGGCCTGGTATCAATCAGGCAATACAATGTGAGCTTGCATGCTGTGCTCGGCGGGTCGACGGCAGATTATTATAATTGAGTAGAGGCACACAGGAGTGCTCTTCACATATATTTCGAATAGGCGCCGTCAGACCTGTAATTAGTTTAAATAAAGGACAAATGGGTCCACTCCCTCCTTTGGCTAGCCTGCGCGCTCCGTGGATGGTGAAACATCTCGCGTGCATTATCCAGGTTACCACCTAGGTATTGTCTTACTCAATATCCTATTCCCCGACCACTCGCAACCTGCAGGCAACTGATGGGAATCACGCCACCATCCTATTACTTACTCCTCGTGAGGTGATGTAAGTGCCGTTGCGGCCAATCGACATCTCTGAGCCTACATGTGTAATATCGCCTTAGCGAGGGAAGATGGGTGGGTTCTTCGGGGTTACTGGGGAAGTTTCTGCGTATAAGAAGCGAACCGCAGGAACTTTATGGCATGCCTCGTTCTCTCATCGCAGTGACGTGCGGATTTGGACACGCAGACGAAGGGGAGTAGTATACCAGGACAAATAGGGCAAAATATCATCCTGACATCGGCCCGATCAACAAACAAATAAATACATCCCATGTGATAGATAACTGCGGCCTGCCAAAATTTTCAATCCAGCCATGGACAGCGAACTCTGACCAATCTCAGCCTTCAGTGGAGACTCGAGGCTTGGGGCAACTCCGACAACGGATTTTAGGATAAATGGGAATTTGGAAATGCCCTTGTTTTATTGGAGCTGGCTTAACGATAAAAAGCCGACGCCCGGGGTGCATTGTACAACATCCTCATCGCATAAGTACATACAATCATCGCATCTTTCACCTTCGAAATAGATATCTGATTCGATGGCGTCTGATTTAAGCAAACTGAACAAGCCAAAGCAACATGTGGTTGTTCTTGCACACCGTGATGATGGAATTTAGATCATACTCAGTACCAACCGTGCGTCCATCGTACCATAATCAGACCGAAAGGTGATCAGCCACAATTTCCGAGGAGCTCCATCTATCATTTACATTTGAATTCAATGCTTCTATGATGAGCGCCAGTGTTTGCACGACATAAATAGCAGGCGAAAGAGTGGAAAAGCCACGTCCGTCGCGGCTAGAGGTGATAAAGCGCTGTCTATCCTCAGCCACTGACACAAATTCTAGCCTGATGAGTGGCATGGTCAATTATTACATGCCTGAGTAGGCGTTGGAATCCATACAGACTGCAGAAGTCAATTTCTCCTGTTATCTAACATTCGGCATCTATTCCCAAGAGATCCTTGTTTGAACGTTCATCCCTCTATTTACGAGATCTCTATATAAATCCACATCTAAATTGAGTATCACCTCCAATTCTATACAAGGAACCTCGGAGTACCGTTCTTCAACCCCGCGTGTGTACTCTAACTACATATACTGATAGGCGGTAACCGGAAGCGTTTGCGGGTTTATTCGTGCGTAAAATTTACCCAAGTCCCCAGAAAGTCAATACCTACTTCTCCCAAACCAAAAATATCAAGTCAGGTAACGGAAGATGATACGCCGAGACAGTGTTCATAATTAACTTACCTTTATATAGAGTAACCTCAAGAATAATTCAAATAATCCCAGTATTAGCATCAGCCTTCTGTCGTTCTTGGTCATAACGAGATCTCTAGGAAACCCATGACCTTGTCAAAGTCTTCGGAGTGCAACTCCTCTGCTCCAGGCTCATAATCAAATGAGTGCTCCTTCCCCTCGAAAACAAGAAGCTCCGCAGGGACACCTTCCGCAACCAACTGTTCCAGGAGATTCCGAGACTCTTGCACGGGAACAGCAGTATCAGCGGATCCGTGCAAAAGTATAGTAGGAGGCCAAGTGCTGGTTACAGAAAGCTGAGGAAATAAAGATAGGTGGTGCTCCGGTATGACCGCTTTCATTTTCTGAGTGAAAACGTCAACTGTATTTGATCCTTGTGTCACGGAATCATGTGCATCTGCCATATCTCGCAGAACGGAACTTAAACTTGGTTCGTGCTCTCCAGTATAGTAATCGAGGAACGTTCCAAGTTGCAGATATAATCGGGCAAGAAGCATGCGAGGGTTTGCAGGATATCCTGGAATGCGATAAGTCGCCGGGTGGTATGATAACGGCGAATCAGCGATCTCCTTAGGATGTCCTGAGGTAAATGGATAAACGTATTCGGGAAAATCGACCGGATCCAGGAGTTCCCGCCCACGGAAGAATACTTCATATTTTGGCTTTAGATAGTGAGGAGTCTGCGAATCATGAATGGGCCGCTGTGCTCGAGCTTGGGACACAGATAAACTCACAAAGAAGTCACCTCCCATGCCATACAAAGAAAGAACAGCCCTCGGCTTAGGCAAGCAGTGGATTGCACAGAGATACGCGCAGAGACCGCCAGCGCTGGAACCAGAAACTGCTATCGCATCCATATCGATCTTGAATCTATGCCCGTTATCCTCCTTCATTACAGGAAATTCGGCTTGGAACAAGAAAGAAAAAAGGTCTTGAAGATCTTCTACTATGATATGCCCGGTTGCTGGAGGAATGAGTCGGTAATCCGCAGATATGAAGGCATATCCAGCTGCGAGAACACGCCCTTTAATAAGATTGTCAGGTGCAGACTCAACGTTCGAGAATCAAGCAAAGTGACTTTGTAGCCATACAGGAAACCAGCTTTGTCTGTTGCCAACGGTCAGACCTCCACCATGAAAGTACAGGACTACAGGAAAAGATTTTGGATCGGATTTCCGGGGTCCATTGTTATTCACAGAGGGTGAGATGGGTGTCAACTCCTTTGGCTGAGCAGCCGGAGATGCTGAAGTTTCGACGATCGAAGTGGGAGGATAGACATCAATGTTCAGAGATAGATCTGCAAGTGTTTTGTAGCAAACTGTAACATAATCCGAGGAAGCCATTCGGAATTCGAAGAAATGGTGGTTGATTATAAGATCGCTGACGATTTTATTTGGCATCGTTATATCTTCGGGTTATTGCCGGGAAGCTCCCGGCTTGCTGCCGAGGACTTGCTGTCGAGCGGCATCTTGAAGGCGGTGCTCAGTTACTGACGTAATACTGTAAATTTAATAACGACAAAAGTTCCAAATAAGGATCAGGAGAATGTTCTATTTCTATCAGTTTTCCCGATGGGCAACTCCCAAATTTTTCTGCTTCACCCCTGCGAGGTCTTGACATGGTCAGAAACATCATCCACTCCTCGACATTTGATGAGTATTACGAGCTTGGGGTGCGCACAGTCTATGTTCTTCTAGAGAAATTTGACAAGTGTGTACAATGTGGAGGCACGGAATCTCTGCGACTCTGCTCATCTTGTAGCGAAGTCTGCATCTGTTCTCTCAGGTCTTAAATTTCCAAGAAATACCCATATTTATGCATAGCGTTAATACGAGTGTCAGAATAAAGACTCGTGTGCGCATAAACGGCAATGCGATATGATCCTTTTTTCTAGTGCTTCGTGAATTTCGCGCACAAACTCATTCTATCGCAGGCATGACGGATCGACTGGAGTTGGAATCCTTTTACCCTCTGTTTTCATGCATGGCAGAAGCTACCCGCGGCTTGGACCCGCCCAGCCATTCAGGACTGACCCACAAAATCATTAATTCCCCCAATCCAGGCGAAGGAGCCGACTTTTGCCCCGGTGGAAGCATGGCGACAAACCTTCTCCTAGGTGAAGAGGCCCCTGTGGAGCTATGGTGGCCTACAGCGAAATTGGATGAGATAAGATTCAAGTTGTACCACCGTACTTGGCGGGAGGGGTATGTACTGTCAATCGCGCTCTCTATCTGCGTATCCCTTCTCGCAAAGTTGTATACCACCAATGCAGAACCTGCTTCACATTCTGCAAACGGCAAGGAAAGACGGCGTGTCCGGTTGCAGTACCGCAAATCCCCTATCGCAGACCACGGCACCGTTAAGGGCTCGGCAGATGACCAGGACCAGGACAAGCTCGCGTACTTCAATGTCTCGGACCAAACGTTCATGAAAGGCCAAGATCCGGACGACCACTACTGGATCTACTTTACTACCATAAACGGGAGGGAGTTCATCCTGGACTGTTGTATGTACACATTCAATTGCTGTATCACTTTCGCTGCCGATCCATATTTCAAGTACGGTCTACCCACCCTTGGCTCAGAGTACACGCCGGTGTTCTTCCAGAAATATAATTTGGACCACGAAATGCTAAGAGGGAACACGGGCGTTTCTCAGTCCTTCGAAATAAGGAATTCTAGGAGGTGGTGTGTCATCGCATATGGTTTCCAGCTCAGCGACGTCCAAGCCATCTACGGGCTCATGAACTATGTCGACGGAAGAAGCTACCCTGAGCCGGAGCAGATTTTCGCGGTAAATTACTGCTTGCAGAACTGCGGAGTCATGATGCTCAACTTGAAGAACCGTGCACGGGAGGAGTAGCCAGAAAGGCCCTAGCTTGGGTTCGACAGAGACCCTGGAGAGATGGACAACAGGCCACCGGGTGAGGACGAAGCGCATTGGAATTTCCTGAAGAAGATGATTCGGAAGGAGAGGTAGGGGAAGATAACATACGAGTTGGGAGTCGCCCGTGACGCCTGGACAAACCGACATCGATCAGAGGGAAGCAGTTGAAAAAGCCCATGGCCGTGTATTCGTATGATAAAGCTCCTTCAATTTCCGACTGATATTGTAGCTATGTGTCGTTTTGTATAGAAGGTGCCACCATAAACACTTGTCCAATAGACATCCCTGAGACATCCAACAAGCATGAGTTTGACAACATCGTAGGGTCCGGATACCACTGAACCAGATAACAATCTGGATACGTATAGCACGAAACATGACCGATTTCACACCTGCTCAAACATAAAATCGCTCCGCATCGTATACTTCGTCCCGCTCACCACCTCCTCCCCGCTGTGCACCAGCATGCACTGCTGGAACACGAGCACGCGCCCCGCGCGCGGGTGCACGTCGAGGTACGCCTTCTTGTTGGGGGTCCAGAAGCGCGTCGCACCGCCGGTGAGGGGGGCGGCTGGGTTGAGGTCGAGATGGGAGGTTTGGCCCACGTCGTTTTGGGTGTCACTTTCGGGTAGTTTGGCTGGTTTCTGCCCTTCTTCGCGTGACGCGTCTCCATCCGTGCCTTCGGATGATTCCCCCGTTTTCCCACCTCCCAGAGGCGCACCCTCCTCCAACGGCGCGTCTGCAGTCCCGCACTGCAGCCCGCCCTCGTCCTCCTCCCCGCCGTCCCCATTGAGGTACACATGCAGCGTCACGAACGACTTCTGCGTCTTCCCGTCCCCCTCTTCCAGCTCCACAAGCCCATCGCAGTGCGGCTTGAAGTAGTGCCCTGGTCCATAGCGCAAGAAACTGAGGCGCGGGTTCACTCTAAGCAACGAATTAAGTATCCTTTCACCCACACAAGAACCTAAACTCACTCACCTCGCCAACCTCCCTGCTTCCTCCCCACCTTCCCCGTAACCCCCGCCCACCGTCCCCCAGGCGCAATCTCCCAAATCTCCTGCACAAGCGGGCGCAGCCTCTCATACACCCACCCAGCTGCGTCCTCGTCAACCCTCAGTACCCGATCACTATTCCTAAAATTCGAGTGCACAGTCTCAGTGATCCCGTTCGCCTGGAGGCCCGCGGGTTTCCACCCCCCGGGCGCGGTAGAGGCGAGAGAGAGGAGGGTTGCGCATTCCGCGGGGGTGAATACGGAGTCGAGGATTTTGGCGTAGAAGTCGGAGGTGCAGGGGGGTGAGAGGGCGGTGAGGGAGAAGTCGATGGGGACGCTGGTTGGGGTGGGCATCGTGCCTTCGATGTGCGGTGGCGCGTTATACAGAGTTGCTTATGGAAACCAGGGCAAGGAAGCTAGTCTAGGTCCAGGATATAAATGCCTCCCCTGCACAGTGAGATTGCGCGACATGAGTCATAACCCGGACCGGTAACCTGTCAAATTGAAACTGCTGTGCGTGACTCTCTCCTCGCTGTGGGTGGCCTGGGCGATGCGGGGGTCCGGGCATCAAAATAGCAGCGCTGGCGCTGACTCAAAGAATTTCTCAGTTTCTCAGCGTAGAAAATTCGAGTGAGAAAGGGACTCGAAGGTTGTTTAATGAAGTAGCTTCGAGTTGGAGGAAGAAAGTTCGTGGAAACTGTGGTTAAGGTGCGGGATTGCAAATACGTGGGCACCTCCTGAGCGAAGAACGTCGAGTTAACGAGGATCCGTGGGTGTGAGATGTAGTCGAAGCTGGAACCAACCTTGCGTGCGAGGGAATGGTGTGACCATAGGATGGCGATGAGAGATGCCGATTGATGTCACCGATTCTCTATAAATGCGTGATCGACGATATGGTACGCACTGGCAGCAGGAGGACGCTGAGGCAATTGTGTGACAGTAACCCCCTACCGCTCGTCGCAAGGTCGACGCCAGCCATCGTACGGATCATTGAGTTGGGCATCGCATCGCTACAGGCATTCGTGCCAAAGTCCCCGAGAATCCTGCACTTGATGCAGGAGCTCTCTTTGACAGGAGCCATCGAGAAACGCGGTAGCCCCAAAACGCCCCCAAGTTCGACTCCTCTCATCCGGCCCAGATGGATGGGCACTCCTGGAAGAGAAGGCGTGAGCTCTGCTAATGTCGCGTCCTTGCCTTCGACGTGCGTTTACTCGGCAGATTGCACGTCTCGAGAGTGAGCAACGCGACGTCAAGGATCTGGGGCTGGCATCGTCGACGAGTCGCATATCCTGCATTGCAAAGGGCAGCATTGAATGCATCAAGATTTGTTCTGCATGAAGTTTGCTTGAGGGAATCTGTCAAGATGAGGGGGTCAGGGTTTTGGTTGACCTGGGTGCATGGGATATCTTCGAGCAGAATAATGAGCTCAGCCAGGCATGTACTAGGCGGGTCCGATTTCCTTTATCCATCTCGACGAAAGTTTGAACATATGCTGAGCGTCCATCCCCACGCTACGTTACCCTCGCAGAAACTGCTACAGTTCGAAGACGCCAGATCGAAATTGGTGATACTTTGCACCTCAAACGGTTGGCATAGATGTGAGGGAGTGAATCATGAGCGCCATCGTTCAAGGAGGGCAGATGCTGGCTCAACATGTCCTTCCAACATCATGGAGAACATTCCCACAAACATCCAATAAAACCAATTTTACAGAGGTGGTCCGCGAGCCATCCACGATAAGTAGTCGATTAAGAGGATAGCCAGCTATTTCAGAACCATGTCACTTCCGACAGATCTAAGAAGGATGCCAAAACGCCGGTTCGTGATATCTTTAACCGTTGTCGGTGTTCTGCGCGGCACATCCGAAGCATCCTTGAGAGAGTAAAAGCAAGCAATAGAGGCAGATTACTCAGCGTCGAGGGACGCCGACGCGGGGTCGACGGTGCTCAGCGTCGTACCACGTGCCCCGTAAAATTAGCCTTGCCGATCGGCTGCCGAGCGTGGTGTTTTCGACGCAGCCAATCGTCACCGTCACCTACCTCTTCCCTCCATCCTCGCCCTCCACTCTCCTTCCCCCCCCCACCCCTAGCATCCCGCCATGTCCGGTGCCTCCCGCCCGCGCGGCGCCCTCGCGCGCACGCTCAACACCCTCGGGAGTGCCTTCCTCTCCGGGGTCGGCCGGCTCGACAAGTCCCTCTCCCCCGCACTCACCCTCCGCCGTCTCCGCGCACACAAGTTCACCCTCTCCGACTCCGTGTACCTCTTCCACCTGCTCCTCGCCGGGTTCTGGCTCACCATCATGCGCTCCCCGGGGTTCCCCCTCAAACTCTTAATCCCCATCCTCTATGCCGTGGCCCTCCTCATCCCCTTCACCTCCCAATTCTTCATCCCTGCAACCCCCATCTTCGCGTACCTCCTCACATTCTACACCTCCCGCTTCATCCCCGAACCCTGGCGGCCTAAGATCTTCGTCTCCCTCCTCCCAACCTTAGAGTCCGTCCTGTACGGCGCGAACATCTCCGACATCCTCACGCGCGTGACGCACCCCGTGTTCGATATCGTTGCCTGGTTCCCCTATGGCGTGGGGCACTTCTCCATCCCCTTCGTCGTCGCCGCCTTCCTCTGGCTTTTCCGCACCAAGCAAGCCTTGCACCTGTGGGCGTGCACCTTCGGGTACATGAACCTCACAGGGGTCATCATCCAGATCCTTATCCCGTGCTCCGCACCGTGGTACGAGCTCATCTACGGGCTCACCCCAGCGAACTACAGCATGAAGGGCTCCCCGGGTGGGCTCGCACGCATCGACGCCCTGTTCCACTCCCACGGGTACACCACTGCCTTCTCCAACTCCCCCGTCGTCTTCGGGGCCTTCCCGTCCCTGCACGCAGGGTGCGCGACCATGGAAGCCCTCTTCCTCTCGCACTTCTTCCCCCAGACGACGCGCTACGTGTGGACGTACGCTGGCGTGCTCTACTGGGCCACCATGTACCTCACGCACCACTACCTCATCGACGTCGTCGGCGGCGCCTGCCTCGCCACGGCCTTCTTCTACCTTTTCCTCCCAGACATCCTCAAGGGCCCCAGCGCCACCGCGCCCCCAGGCACTCTCCTCACCAACGGGCCATACACCCGCCTCCAGCGCAACAAGTACGACGCGTACGACCTCGAGGCGCCGCACCGCTCCGCTGCCCAAGGGCTCTCCGTGTCCGACTTTGACGTGGACGAGACGAGCTCGGATGATGAAGAGATGGACATCACGTACCGTGCTCCCGCGGCTGGTGGGGGTGGGGTGGGCGCGGTGCCCGCGAAGGCGCGCAAGGACCCCCGGACGGAGCAGACGAGGAGGAGCCATCGCCACACGGCGAGTATCGCGAGCTTGATAAGGGGCGACGAACGCAGCCCGGAGGACGGGTGGAGCCCCGTGGCGGGCGTGTTTGGGCTCCCACCTAATGGGAATGGGGCGGGTAACGGTGGCGGCAGTCGGGAGAGGAGCAGGGACTAGGGGCTATTCGCAGTTTACTCGCGAAGTGGCTGTCGGGAAGGGGCAGGGGCGAACGGAGGCACCCCACACTTAATCCCACTACCTCCTCTTCACGGGACACATTCACTCACTCACTCGTACTCATACTCATATACATATACACATATACATTCGCCTTGGAATCCTACAGTACAGCACAGTATACATACTCCTGCATAGGAGTCCGAAAACGCACGTGGCGTGCCGATATACCTCTCTTTTTATCTCACATCTCTCGCATTTTGCATTCAGGTTCTGAAAGAGGCTCATCATTAAGGACAAGGGCTGCATGAGTCCATTCGGATTGTAGTACAAGATGATTCAGCATTCGTGTTGTACAGGTATTTCAGGTTCTGTCGAGATATGACGGGGTACGCAGAGCAAAAACGCGAGCAAAAACAAGTACAGGATACAGACGGCAAGAAAATGATGTGGAGACGGGGGTGGAAGTGGGGGGAAGGGGAGAACGGTCTGGTCGGGATGGCATGCTAAGGAATCGAGGCGCGAGGGAAGAGACACATAGAACATAGTTTGCACAGCTGAAATATTAACAACCGCAGTTGGGGGAGCAGTACGCCGCCACCGCGAATTGTCACGTGCCTGGAGGTGCAGAGGGTTTCTGCGCCGCCTCCTCTTGTGCTGTGGGTTTCTCTGCTGCCGCCGCTACTGCTACAGGAAGCTTCTGGCCTTGAATCGGAGGTTGCTGGTTTCCATCTGCAGACTGATACCTCCCCGGGGGCGATCTCTCTTCCTCCGGGTCGCTCAGATCCAGACTCGCCTGAATGGCCGCTGTGAGGTCCTCGATTTCCTCTTCCGCCGACTTCGGTGGGGGCGGGGCCGCCTTGGCTTTGGCTTTGCGCCTCTTCTCCGCCTCCACTTCTTCCTTCAGTCTCTGCACTTCCAGCTTCACTTCGTCTTCTTCCACATCCTCCTGCCACTCCTCTCCCTCCGCATCTTCCTCCCCCCGCTCTTCCTCCTCCTCTTCCTCCTCCCCATCCCCACTAATCACACTCCCCTCCGTCCCCTTCCACGCCTCCTCCAGCTCTTCCGCCCACCCCAGCTCCTTGCACAGCTCCCGCACCACCTCATCGCACCTTCCAAGCAACACCACGTCGTCCGGGCGTGCGCCGATGTCGCCCACGCGGTCGAGGTTGATGAGGACGCGCGGGCAGGAGGAGGCCGGCATGGAGGCGAGCGAGGCGAAGGGGTGCACGGTGAGGGAGGTGCCCATTATGATGAGGAGGTCGGCGGAATTCAGGGCGGGGAGGGAGGAGATGAAGTTTGGTGGGAGCTGTGAGTGGCGGTAAGCGCATGACATTATGGAGGAAAAAGTGAGGTGGGGGGACGTACGGATTCCCCGAAAAACACGATATCCGGCTTAACATACCCCCCACACCCCTCTTTCCTCTTCGTATCATCCCCACACCGCGCGATCCTCTTCTCCCTCACACATCGTCTCATCTCCCGCCCCTCAAACTCCCGCCCACAATCAATGCATCTTTGATTCGCAAAGCTCCCATGTGCCTCAATAATCTTGTCCGGGGAGACGCCCGCGCGCCGCTCGAGGGTGTCGATGTTCTGCGTAAAGCATGTGTGTAGGAGGCCGTGCCGCTCGAGGAGGAGGAGGAAGGCGTGCGTGGGGGTAGGACGGAATTTGCCAGGGTAGAGCTCGTGCGCGAGGGTGTAGACTGGCGAGAATAGGAAGGAAAGGGTTAGAATTTTGCTGGTATTTAGGGAGAAGGACGTACATGGAACGGGGTTACGGCGGAAGAAGGTGATTTCGAAGACGGCTTCGGGGTGCGGGAGATTTAGGCGGGCAAGGTTGGACTGTATTTACGCGTTAGGATGGTTAAATATTAGTCGTGGGAGTGAAGGCTGAGGGACTCACATAGAGTCCTATATAAGCAAATTATATGCCATGTCAAAATCAGAATTTTCCGGAGAAGAGGCACGCACCTGTCTTGGGCGATCTGAAATCCGGTATACCAGCAGAGGTACTGACACCTGTACAACACAAAAAAAAATAAGCCCTTTTCGTGACATCCATTTACAGCTTATGCTCACCAGCGCCTAACTGCACTCCAAGTCACAATCAGCATTCCTTCAAGTGAATCCCGGAAATGGACGCACCATGAGCACGACGTTCCTACACTTCTCCGACTTGATGTACTGGGCGAGGGAGGGGATATCCTTCCCACTGAGTACCTGTGGCTTTGTTTCTTTAGCTTGGTACCAGCGTGATTTGCCGCCGTTGCCCATCGTTAGTTATAAGTATTCTGGGTAGGGAGGACGATGTGTTCTTGAGTGCAAAGAGATTTTAGGGAGGGGATCTGAGACAAGGGAGAGGTTATATGTGGTATAAATATTAGGTGAGTCATTCTTACTCGTGCGTGGATGGATGTGGGCGTCCTAGGGATGAGAGCAAGATGAGAGATAACTTCAAGAAGCAAGCGCCAGTGGCAAGCGCTTCGCCCGGGCCGCCGCCTTCCTTATGTATCCGTTTCTTTCGTAATTTATAAAGATCACGTAGCATATCGAATGTGTGAGAAATTCAATGTCCTAATTTCCTATTTCTTACGATGAAGGCATTCCAATCGATTCGTCTAGCCTCGTGCCGTTCTTGTTCGTACTCCTCTTCGACTAGCCACGATGGTTCTGAAATACCACCGCCCGTACGAGATGTGTGATGACTCGGACTGTGAGTGGGATTCGACGGAACAGGAAAAGACCTATGAGCTGCGTACTGTTCATCTCCCACTAGAGAAGCTGGACAAGTGCGCGGTGTGTCGGGGGACGGAGTTTTTGAGGCTTTGTTCTTCGTGTGGCGAGGTGTGTATTTGTCGCGTCGTGCGATGTTGTAGAACATGCTAATTCATGTGTTGTGTAGCGCCTTTACTGCTCGGCGGAATGCCAGAAGAAGGACTGGCCGTCGCACAAACCTGAATGTGGTATGTCTCCTTCGTCCTACTAGCTTTCTGCAACGCTGACCCCGTCTCAGGCAAGACAGACCGTGTCGAGCTAGGTATCTTCTACCCCCTCCTCGGATGCATGGCCGAAGCTGCGCACCAATTCCCGGACAATCCCATGCACCCCGCCATGACACACAAGATTCTCAACTCCCCCAACCCAGGTGCAGGGGTCGTTTCCTTCCCCGACAGCTCCACCGCCAAACTCATCCTCCTCGGGGACGAGATTCCCCTCACCCAAATAGGCTCGCGCACCTGGTGGCCGACCGCGCTCTCCGACAACGTGCGCGCGAAGCTCCTCCGGCGCATCATGCGTGAGGGGCATGTCCTCCCCATCGTGCTCTCCCTCTGCATCGCACTCCTCGCCGAGATGTACACCACCACGTACGTCCCCGCGTCCGAGGCGCCCAACGGGAAGATGCGCCGCCGCGTCCGGCTGCAGTACCGCAAGTCCCCGATCACGGACTTCGGCATCGTGAAAGGAGAGGCGGACGTGAAGGGCCAGGACCGCCTCGCGTACTTCAACATCCTGGATAACACCTTCCAGAAGGGTCAGGACCCGGAGGAGCACTATTGGATGTACTTCACCACCGTGCGCGGAGAGGAAGTCATCCTCGACTGCTCGATGTTCACGTTCAACTTCTGCCTTACATTCTTCGCAGACCCGTACTGCAAGTACGGCTTACCCCCGCTCGGGGTCGTGCCCGCCTTTTTCCGCGACAGGGTCTTCGACCGCAACACCCCGCGCGTGGAGAAGGAGCACCAGCGCTTCTCCGTCCTGCGCAACAAAACACTTCAAGATGCAGTACGGCACTCCGAGGGAGGCTTCCGCTCTCCGGACACGATCAAGATCACCGGCTTCCTGAACCACGTCGCGGGGCGCATCATCAAGCCGCACGGCGAGCTGCACCTCACGATGCACTACTGCGTGAACAATAGCACTATCCTGCAGCTCAACCTCGAGCGGCGCGCCTGGGAGCAGTGGCCCGCAGAACCGAAGCTGGCGATTGAGAAGGACCCCGGAGAGATGGACGATATGCCGCCTGAGGAGGACGAGGCGTGGTGGAAGTATATGAAGAAGTGGAATCGGAAACAGAGGCGCGGGGAGATTACGTCGGAGCAGCTGGGGGAAGCGTTCCGCGCGTGGACGAATCGGCATGGGTCTAAGAGAAGTAGTACGTAAGTGGTGGTAATGTACATTTTTTTCATTCAGTGTCTGAGCAATTTGTAGCTATAGTGTACGATATGCTGTTTTTTGTACATATACTTTCTTGATAAACCACATCACCACATCACAACTTCTGGCTTCCCTCAGACGGGAGCTCGACAATCTGATCAAACCCAGGATACGGCGGCAAGTTGAGCTGGAACTTCTCCTCCATTGACCTGGGCACTCCAATGAAGTTCACCTCACACGAAACATTAAAAAGGTCACTCACTTGGGTACAAACCTTCCTCCAAGGAAGTGCCTCCCCCCAAACCTCCTCACACCCTCCTTCGGCGCTGTCAAACTGATCAGTACATCCGGGTCTAGCCCCAGCTTAGCGTCGTTCCCCATCTCCACGTCCCACCCCGACGGGATGTCCACAGACACAATCGGCAGCCGGGACTCAGTGAGGAAAGGGAGCACGGAGTCAAACGGGGCGCGGATGGGCGGCTGGAAGGAGAACCCGAATATGGCGTCGAGGATGACGTCGGAGGAGCGCAGCGCATTTAGGAGGGGGGAGGTGTCATTGGAGGGGGGGATGGTGGGGATTTGCATGTTTTCGCATTGTTTTTGGAGGCGCTGCAAGAAGGATTCGGGTCTTAATCTATCGGGATAGTGAGGACTTGTGGATTCGGGCAACTTGCCTTGTAGATGTCCTTTGACCCTGGCTGGTGCGGGTCGTTCAACATTCACCGAGGGATAGACACCGAATATTCGTGCGCACCTTGGGCATGTAAATCGTAGGCTTATACCCAAACATCCCTAACTCCGCCAAATTTCATGAGACAAGAGTCGTGCATGCCAGGGTAAAGTCCCTCACCTAAATGCCGAGCAGCAACGAGCCCATCGCCGCCTTGACCATTCCATGATGGTTATATATTAGCTCATTATATTTAGGAAGGGACGCACCTTGGTTTCCCGGTCCACAGCATACCAGCACTCGCGGATACTTCTCCTTGCTATACACCGTCGCTAGAGTCTGCGCGCACGCCAGGCCCGCGAGCTCCATGAGCTGCAAAATAACGTCCATAAATTCACCCGCACATCATGAAACATGACGTCTTGAAGCGCTCACCTGGTCGATGCTGAACGCCCCCGCGGCGTTCATGAGCTCCTCGTCGATCTGGATGAATGGTCCGCAGTGATCAGGTTAGAGCATGCCAGTGGGGGCCGAGGCTCACTTGCTGAGCGAGTTTGGCCGTGAGATATCTAAGAGACATTGTATTATAGAGAAATTTGGACAGCGTTGGGTTGTGGATGTTCTTGTAAGGGTTGGTGCGGATGTCAGTGAGGAGCGGAAGCAGGTGCGGACGCCGGAAGCAACATTGTTTGCTCCCGTCCCCGTTACCAAACGATGATGAAATTATTTGTGTATGTCCCCGTTGCCAAACTGATTGGATAAGAAATCTCCTCCAAAAAAAAAGGATTACCAAATATTCCGATTTGAGTAATTCATGCAGGCAATTTGCAAAAACTGGAAGAAAATATAATAATATAGAAATATATTCACGGAAGTTTAGGGATCATGCTAGACTAGTCTCAGAGTACGAAAGAAAGACATTGTTCATTGTTACCTGCCCAAAAAACGAGTTCCAAGATGCAAAGGTATCAGCGGGGGTGATTTACATGGGAAATTACAGAAAATATGATGCTAGCCGGGGTACACGATAGAAAATGCGGTAAAAAAGATGTCAAAACAATATCAGGTAGTGTGTACACATACAACACGGTAGCGAGCAAACAAGTAGGCAAAATCAATCATGACATGACGATGTCATTTGTGGAAGTCGGGCTCATGCGGACGCAGACCCGCTTATGCTCGTCCCAGTCCTTCCTCTGGTGCTCAGGGGAACAGTACTTAACGAGCTTGCACTTGCTGCACGTTTGACCCAGAATAATTCCCTCGCTCCCACCCAACGACGACTCCACACTCGTCTCCGAGCACCCGCTCGCCGAGGACTCGCCCTGCTGCGCGCCGGGCTCCTCCCCAAACGCCACATCGCAATCAATCCAATTGCACATCTGCCTCCTCTTCACCTTGGGATGCGGGCGCTTGCGGCGCACCTGCAGCACGGCGGCGGTCTCGTGCCCGCGCCGCGGGAAGCGAATCATTTCGCAGTCGTCTGTGCAGCAGGGGTTCGGGCAGCCGGTCGGGTAGTCGTAGAAGATGGCTTCGTCGGGGACGTAGGCAGGGTCGGTGAAGAAGATTTGGGAGAAGGAGTTGGTTTGGTGCGAGAAAAGGACGAGGAAGCGGGGGCGCTTTTCGTAGAGGATAGCGCGGAGGGCGAGATCGAGCTGGGGGAAGCAGGGCGTTCGTCGTTGGCGGAGGAGGGTATGACACAGTCGCATGTCTGAGATGGAAGTCAGTCAGCTGGGGCATAGATGAGAACTGGAAAATACATACGTTCATACTGTATCTGCTTCTGTATGCTTTGTTTGCAGCTGCGACCGAAGGAATATCGACATGCTAGTTTGAAGTACTCCGTAACATCTTCCATCTCCTGCCTCTTGAGATCGGTAACGATGATGTATATCTCATCGCACCCAGTATCGTGCATCCCACGCAACAGCATGAGTTCAGGGAGCTTACATCAAAAGTTCAGCACGAGAACCAGCGGCACGACCAGCCAGACGCACCATCGTGAATACCACCGGCATCATGGACAGCTTCCTCTCCTGCATCGAGCGATGGTGGAAAACATGGGTGGTCCACGTTCTATCGAGGGGTATCAACCGTCCAGTATCGACAGTGCGGCAGAAAATGTTCTCAGGGACAAATTCACCCTTGTTCCACGCGATAATTTGCTTCATCTGAGAGAAGGCGTGCTTCCGCTCGCGAACGTCGAGGAACCACTCGTAGTAGGCGTCGTTCGGGCTCCCGCGATGCTCGAGCCATTTGTCGATGAGCATATCCGTGGAATCGTGATCTAGGGTCGTCTTGACGAGCTCGGACATGGAGAGGCGCGGCGGAGAGAGGATGGAGTAATGCCTCTGTCGGCGGCGGGGAGATGGGGACTTGGGATCGGCAGACATGGTGGAGGAGAGGAGGTCAGGGTGAGGCAGTGCACTTGCTTGCCCAGCGTCAGGATAATGATTGGGTCAGCTCGCGTGGGTGCCTAAAACGAGCCTATCAAAAGGGATCTACCCGTCGCGCTACAGCCGGCCCTCAATGCAGCAACGATGGTGACATTCCGTCTTCATTACGGCTGTCTTCGCAAAAATACTCAACGAGATCAGTACTTCCAAGGTATTATGTTGTGTAGAGGTATCAGGTAACGAATGTGGGGATTTTAACGGACTCGTATCAACGACAACAGGTACTCTAATGGAGGCACCCGCAGCAAGAATGGCCAGAGCAGGTCGGCTTGATATCTACTCACCGAAGTAAGCATGCGTCCCACAAAAATGACATCCGCGCTTACCAACAACGAGACGCAGCGGCTTGTCCTCAGAGGTACCCTCGCCCCACGCCAGCACATCCTCCACATGGACGTGCTCCTCGATCCGCTTCCCACAGCAGTTCTGCCAGTGCACGATGGGCCGCAGCTTCGGGACCAGGTACCCCTGGTTGAAGATGTAGTTCGTGACGTGCGCAAGGCGTTCGAGCCGGGTCGGGAGGGCCGCGAGCTTGATGCGTTGTGTGACGGCGTGCGCACTGGGGTTGTTCGGGTACACGTAGGTGAACCAAAGCTGGGTTGGGACGTCCTCTGGGGCACAGGGTGAATAATTTGTGCTGGAAGCTAATGGAATTCTAGCGCACCAACGACGAGCTTGAGCGCGTTCTCGGGGCACTTGCCGATGCCTTGGTTCAGGAGGTCCTCGACCGCATGGCTGGTCTTGACCCGCTGTCCATCCTTCTTCTCCCACCACGTGCAGGGACGGTGTTTCGCGTCGACGTATCCCTGGTGGAAGATTAGGACAGGATCAGTCACTAACTGGCAGCGTGGCACGTCCGTCCATGCTCACCGTGGTCAAGCACATCCTCCAAATCCACCAGCTTATGGTTCTGGAACTCGAGCTCAATGAGCTGGGTGGTCAAAGGAAGGTGGGCGCGCGAGGCGAGTTGGTAGGTAAGCCAGAGCTCGGAGACCGTCATAGTGGATAATGCTGTTTTTAAAAGAGCGGCAGAGGCTATCTTTAGAAGAGCAGCAGAGAGAAGATTGAGGCGGTGGAAGAGGGAAATTGGTAAGGATGAGTGGATGAGAGGGTAAAATGTCTCGCTGGCGGTTTATATACCGCCGCGATTCACTACGCCGCTGATGATGTGATAGTGTGAAGAAATATATTGACCCCCTAAAATATGTTGAGACTTGACGACAGGGGTCCCAAGCATCTAGACACGAATGCTCTGCGGAATGGGGAGATTGGGCAGGGAGTCGGCCGTTGGTATTTTGGTACCCGGGCTTTATTCTGTCTTACGGTTTGTTATATCTATGGCAGGTTGTCAATTGGCTTCGGGTGTTATTATGCCTCGCAGCTCGCTATAAGTACTGTAAGTTGAATTACTTTGCTGGAATCGACGGCCGAACCCAATATTTTTTCCATCAGTTCGTCATGAATTTCCTCCATGCGGTTTGATACGGCCCGGGGACCCACAAGAAACTATGGACTCGGAAGCTATATTTTTGCGCTCTCTCTTGGCTCTCTCTATCCTTGAATTCCATTTCCTCGTGGCAGGTTGGAAATATGCCCCAGCCGGCAACAAACTAAATGCAAGAAAACCTGGGCAGGGAGATTTCAGGCAGCCATTATATTTTATTTAAGCATGGTGACAAATTGCCACTAAATGTTCTGTCCAAGTCCTCGACGACGATGATCAGGACGACGTGAATGTCACGGCCGTTTTGGATTGGGAGCAGGCTGATGGCGTCCTAAGTATTGAGAAACATCCAAGATCTTTTATATCATGGGTGATCAAGAGGGATGGTGAACGCTAGTAGTAAGGGAAGAAACATTGCCTGGATACGAGAAAGGATTAAAGCCTGAGAACGAGTTATCATATTTTTCTGGGCCAGCAGAATAATTTATGTACAGCATGTATTTCTGCGCAATGTTAAAAGCTTACATAAATTTCTCTTATTTGAATACTACAAACCCAACTAGTCGTGTATATAGAGGGTGATAATTAACCAAGCTTATAGCTTCCTTCCAACCGAATTCACATTCTTCAATAACGGTCCTCCGTATTATCTGAGCACGCCAGCCAAAAGAAACGTATGCAAGCGCCACATGCTATTAGCGAACAAGCCAATCCACCTATCCAATAACTCGATAAAATACTTATTGATGTAGTTTCAAAAAGATTCGCCCACCCTTCATTTCCGGTACTGAAAGCATTCGTTTGACACCAGCAAGTGTCAAATACTCCTATTACTCCGAGTAAATTGGTCATCAGAAGCCATCCTGCATTTGCTACGGCAATAGCCTTTCCGAAAAGACGCGTACATACTGCAAGCGCACACAGAATTTGAGCGCTTTGTCGACTGTCATGTGTACCAAGGCTATTGTTACTTGTGCCACTCTGTACACGTCCATGTTCTTCTCGGAGCATTACTGCATGAGAGAGAAAAGAAGAACATATTAAGAGAAGCCATGCAACTGTGCCTGTGACGCCGTAGAGGAGGTAACTTCCGGAACGACAGCCTAGTCCCATAGTTGGAGTGAGATAGGCCATAAAAATAGCCGAGCCAGTGGTACCCCACTGCAAGAGGAGAGCGACCAATGATGCAATGATGATATTGTGCCAGACTTTAGATTGTATACTGGACCAAGGAGTATATGTAATAATCCCTGCGGGAGGGAGGCCACAATACTCTGCGACGTGCGCAGAACAGCCCAAAAGGCAATCATTTGTTTCTTGCATAGCGGTTATGTCGCCGTCGGTCGGTGAATCCCAGTTGGGCGGTTTCAGGGTGGAATGGCTTTGACGAATATTATACACCATGTTGGATAGTGCCGTCTCCATATAGATGGCACACTGGGACAAAGTAAAGATGCGGCTGTAGTTGTATATCGGGCCTTCGAGTATCTCATCACCCAGGATGCTGCAGCCGAACCATTCGGGAAGATGTCCATTTTTCATCCACGAAGGATAAACAGATATTCCCTGCTGCCTGTCCATCAATATAAATTTACCGTCCTGTGTGGCAGCGGGCAATGCTCTAAAGGTTTTCGCGCTTTCTGCCCGTATCGAGTCCTCGATGGCACCAGCACTCTGAGTCCCCATGAAAGTCCACCCAATTATGACCGGAATCATCCATATCCAAATGGACCCGGATGCGATTTGCACAGCAACCGTTGTATCGCCATCGTCTGCAGTGAAAGAACTGATCACAGAGAAGACAAATGTTCCAGAAGCCATTGTTACTAAAGAAATAGTTTAATTCTCTATCCGAGAGGTATAGAGGTCGAAAGAACATACATTGTGCAAAAAGAGAGGCAGAATAACTTCGGCGCGTATTCCTGAGATCTTTCTTGACCGCTCTCCAGAACGGTTGGTTTTCACGTAGCATAATAAGACTGCTAAGCCAACCGTTTTCCTGGCTAACTCTGATTGGCACCTGCTGAGCATCTTGAAGTAAAGTGGCAATAGCACTAATTCTTTCAGGAAGATGCGGCGCTCAATCTGTGATTGACAAGCTTTCCCGCCTGAGTCTTGAAAGACGTTTTCTCACGTGAAACGCATTCAAAATGGTGAGGGAAAGCGAATATGTTATGAGCGCTGGACTGCCTATTGCCAATAATCCACTCATGATATTACTTCCTGGTCCAGAGGCCTGATAAGGTAGTTGAGCCGCCAAGGCAAGCCATGGAAGCAGCCAGTTCGTAAAAGCTTCGGAGAAGGACTTGAAGCTGAAAATCTTAAGACCAGCATAATGCGTCAGACCCTTCATACAACAATGATTGCGATGAGAAATGCACGCACCTCATACATTTTATCCCGTCCGCACACATCTTCACATAACTGGCGCGTGATTCCCCAGACATTATGTGTGAAGAGACCAGTAATTGGATGATGGTACTGGTCCACAAATCCTTCAGTTACGTTCGAAGCTATGACGGCCTCTTTGCACGCATCACTCCACGACGTTACTGGAATTGCACTAGCGGTGTTTCCCATGGATGATAGGAACTGAAGAGCGCAGAGGAAAGCTTTAGAGGATGGCGAAGTTACATTACACCTTCTCCTCTATTTATCCTATGCTGCAAAGAACTTATCTGTTGAGTGCTGTAAATTTTCATTCTCAACGTCAGATCTTTGAAGAGATGAAACATTGAAAAACCACTCTTACAGAGTAAAACTGTGCAGCGTTGTCTGCGAGTACACTATTTGTTACTGACATGGATTTGATAAGGACAGCCTGAAATTCAACCTGATTTCATCATTGTATTCATAGCGCACTGCAGACTCTTGGTTGAATCATACCTGCTTGTATCGGTGTTAATCGGGGCGCCTCAGAGTCGCAATGCGTAGAAATACAAACGAGCTATGTAAGAGCACCCTTCCGTTGTGAAGTTCCCTAAAAGAAAAATCCGACTCATCAAAATGCCTTCAAGACTCAAGTGGCCAAAAAGAAAATTACTTGTCGCCTTCAACTTTAGGCATTATGTCGTATATATATCTGAAATCAGGCGAGAAGTCATCAAACTACAGGGACCCGGACAGTCTAAATTTCCCACTTTCGCTTGTTATCTGCTTATCAGAAGCAACATATTGAAATCTGAGAATGAGTGAAGATTTCATGTTTGCCAATTGGACATACCTGTCGAAATCCGGAACGCTCAAGGAACAGTACGGAACCACGTGGTACTATCCATTCCGCTGGAATCTCGCTCGAGTCCTCAACATTTTCCGATCCGTGGCGTACGGTCGAGCTCCTGGCGTAACAGTACTAGAAGTCAATAGATCCATTCAATTGGATTAGCCAAGTTCGATATTCTTTATACGCAAAATCCACCTCTAATACTTGTTGCACCCAAACAGTAGGCTTTGTGCAAGGTTTTGACTTAAATTTGAGATGATTCGTTGAAGGGCGTGAACGTTTGAACGATTGAAGTTCTTCGGATTTCCGAGACGGCTCCGATTACTAATACTATTACACAAGTTTAGCGTCGAGCGGCTAAATACACGGCCGGCACCTGCCGAAGCGTGAAGCGCTGAACTTTGAAGCATGACGCTCACTCGCCACAGCATTAAATCACTTGCTTAGAACCAGTGCTCTTAGTACTCGATTCCTCTCCCTCTTGAAAACTTTCTAGTGTTAAATTAATAAAGGACTTCGGTGGATTCAAGTTGCGCCAGACTCGAAACAACTTCTTGTCAGCCTTATTATAACCAACCTCCATCACCGCAGAGTCGCTGACCGGCCGACTTATGATCCAGCAAGTATTATGGCAGTGCATAGCGCATGGAAGTTGAACATCGATATCTGGTGATCTTTTCTATGTCGTGAAGCTTGTTTGCTTATCGATATGTCAGTTCTAGCGCGCTGCAATTATAGAGTTGGCTTTCTCCCGCTTCTCCAACCTCAGTAATCTATACACGAGCTATGGTCTAAATTCACGAGGCTAATGGCCTCTGACGCATAAGTCAATTCCGAGGTCGACATCCCCAAGGAAAGAAACGTCGTATGATACTCTAGCTCAAATGGACTTTTCAAATAGCATGTCCTCATAAGGGAAGTAGGATTCGCATCAAGATAAATTCTTCATGCCGCTATTCGATATCTCGCCGCCGCCGGATGACCCGCATGGAAATACAAGTGTTTAATTACCGATGACCATGAACCGCTCGTGCTTCTCGACCGCTCTGCTCGCACGAAGAGACCATTGGTTCCTGGCGCACGTAACTACTCCGAGTCACGTCTGACACTAACGGTATTAACTGGTACGTTGAGACCTGTATGTGTTGAGTATTTCTTGTGAAGCCACCTTGTTCTTGGTGCTTCCTCAGTTGCCAAGCAAATGCAGAGCACTTATTCTCCGCCTTTCTCGTTCTCTGAAGCCTCATGCATCAGGACGAAGGGTTGTACCACCTTGTGCCTGGAGCCACGACACCATCATCCTATAGCTATCGATTCACTGCAGTTTCTACGTGCAGTCGCTTCACCCGATTTCCAGAACTTTGCGTTTGCCCGAATTTAAACATGATATACCTTGTACATTGTCACTTTGGTATGGCTGAATCCTGTAACATTTCATCCTGGGTAAGCCAATATTTTGCTACAATTAATAGAATTAATGCGTTTCAAAGACAGAAGGATTATAACTTGATGCTTCATATCATCCTGCAATGTATCTGGGACGTTATTTACAGTGGTTTTTGGAGGCTGCTGCACGAGCTTCTTCTTCGCCGGTCTAGAAGTTTTTATTCTCGAGTGACTTGCTCAACGGTAGCACTGTGCTCAAGATATCTGGTGAATTTTGCATGCTTCTAAAGCGGAGGCCACCCACTTCGCCTCCTGACACCATGCGTATATTATTTATGGGAAAATGAAGATGGAGGGAAACATGCTTGCCTTATCATAAAGCGCTTACCGGGAAAAATGCTTGCCCGTCTGTAGAGACTGATTTCACCAGAATAATGGCGGTGTGCAATGCGAGAGGTCTTCTTCAGTCATTAGCAGCTGTGTGGACTAGGCTTTTCACTGGCACAGACAGCCACTGCACATATCTCAGTAAATTTACTGTTTCAGAATGAGTATAAAACCATCATGTTTTCTTCACGCATAATGATGTATTATCCTCGCGAAATGTTCTTGTCCAAGTCAATGGGGGTCCGGGTGATATCAAGGTCATGACCCTCTCTGAGTGGTAACAGGGTTCCTGAAGCCCTGAGGTTCTAGATATAAGAAGAAAAAATTCTATTGCATGAGTGGGCAAGGAGATCGGTGTAATCTGGTAGAAAAATATTATCTGCTATAGAAAGAAATACAAGTGCCAATGCTGATGCTTAGGCTGTCACGGTAATTTTTATATATTAATTCTTTGTTAAGCTGGAGAATGTTGAACTATAGACCTCCGTTGAGCCCGTCTTAGATTTTTTAGCGTTGAATATGGGCAATTTTTCCCAATTCCAGGAGGGATTGAATGTGAATCTAGTTAGTACTATTTATAAGTCGATGATGCCAACCACGTGGGCGCGAGACCAACATCGGCGCCCGTTCCCATTTCGTTCCCATAGCTGCTTCGTCCTCAACATGCTGAATCACGCATGGATAACTATCTCTAAAGTAAATTTCTTGCTTTTATTTGCCCTTTCTGTACATGCGGCCGCGCCTTCGCACTTGATACGCGTTCTAGGGCCCCAGGGCGTGAACCTCTGGAAGCTGGAGAAGGCACGCGAAGCGAAAGACTCCCAGTCCGCGAGTCTCTTCGTTCAGGAGCCAACGGCGAACATCGGGGCAATGCTAAAGAGCACAGAATTCCCCGAGCAATGGTTTGAGCAGCCTCTGGATCACCTCGACGAGAGTGTCAATGCGACCTGGCGTCAGCGGTACTGGATCAACACTAGGCACTATAAAGCGGGAGGGGGTGGACCGGTCATTGTATTGGACGGAGGGGAGACAAGCGGGGAGGTAAGTTCCTTGGCATTAATATATGACTATGTCCGATTAACAATTGTTTTCAACGCGTTTTCAGAACAGGATCCCTTTCCTCGACACAGGCATCGTTGAAATCTTAGCTAGAGCGACTGGAGGCGTTGGCGTTGTTTTAGAGCATCGGTACTACGGTAAGCTGTAGCTCAATACTCTTGTGTTGATATCTTCTAATGTCAGCTTTCTTTAGGAAATTCCATTCCCGTTACCAATTTCTCAACTGACTCTCTCCGGTTGGTACCCTCTACTCTAGACTATGCTACTACTCATAAGGTTGAATGGCTTTGGAAAGATGGCTTAACAATGAGCAATCCGCAGCAGATAGCGCTCATTTTATGGCAAACGTTAGGTTTGATGGTATAGATGAAGACTTAACAGCGCCGAATACCCCTTGGATCTATTATGGCGTAATTCTTCTTCACTATTGTACGTGGTCCCCGTCTCATTCTGTTTTAGGGTTCCTACGCTGGAGCTCGTGCTGCACACATGAAAATTCTGTATCCCGACCTTGTTTATGGTGCCATAGCTTCCAGTGGTTCGTAGCAGTTCCAACTGCCATGCGCGACGCGCTCTCTCACACGTGGGATGTTCTAGGTGTAACCCACGCGGCACTTGAGAACTGGCAATACATGGACATTATCCGTAACGCCGCAGAACCCAAGTGCTCCAACCACATTGTCAACTCCATCTCGACGATTGACACGATTCTCGAGCACGGCCCATTCAAGCGCCAACTGAAAGGGTTGTTCGGGCTCGCTGGCCTTGAACATGATGATGATTTTGCTTCTGTGCTTGAGGTGAGTCGTCTCCTGCCCTGTCCTTGAAGTTTAGCATTATGCAGCCATTGTAGGCCCCTCTAGGTTCATGGCAAGCAAAGTGCTGGGATCCTGCAGTTGGCAGCACGACTTTCGACGATTTCTGTACTGCCCTGTCGAAGCCTTTCGGGAGACTCGCTGCCTCTACTGCAGAGCTTCCCTATGGTCACGCGAGCAGAATAGTGACCCTCGACGATGGTTTAGCTCTGGATTTCGCTGTTATCAACTATGCCAACTGGATCAAACAGGTATGTTCGCTTTTTGCTACTCATGTTTTGAGAGTTTTCGCTAATTCTTTTGAAGAACGTAGCATCTCGTTGTCCTGAGGAATTCACAACTGAAGAGGTTGGTTTTCGATCCTCCGTTGTTATTCCATTCACGGATGTTGAGTATCTTTGATCTTTTTCTCAGTGCTTTGGGACCTACGACGACTCACAATACCAAAACGTGGATATCGACCAAGACTGGCGCCTATGGCTGTTCCAAGTTTGCACGCAGTGGGGTTATTTCACCGTACGTCCGCCTCCCATACCTGAACTGCATGAGTCTCATCACTGGCGTGGATATAGACCGCACCTCCAGACCAGAACCTACCTCGCATAGTCTCACGATTGCTCACGCTTGGATATGAATCTAAAATCTGCAAGCAGGTGCCTTTGTTATCTCTCTCTCACCGAATGTTTAATTAGACTATTGATAGGCCTTCGCTCCTGGGGTGCACTTCAAAGTACCATCGTTACCTAACATCACTGCCGTCAATGCTCTCGGCGACTTTGCTATCGCTGCCGATCGACTAGCTATCATCGACGGAGAAGGTTTTGTTCGCTCGCCCTATTCATTCCCTGACGATATACTGATTTCGTATAGTGGATCCTTGGAGGCCGGATACTCCTCATAGCGACGACGCTGAGGCCAGGGAAGATACCATCCTGCGACCTTTCAAAGTTATTCCCGGTTTGTCTCCGCTGTTCTATAAAATAAAGCAACAGCTAACATACGGATTACTACTAGATGGTGTGCACCATTATGACGAATACGGGTATGCTAATCTTTTTGAGGAGCCTCCTGAGATCCGGAAGATCCATGGAGAGATGATCCTCTTCGTCATGGAATGGCTGAAAGATTGGAACCCGCCGAAGAAAGACTAAGGAGGCCAGTACATAAAGCATAAAATTATATTTGATAGCCCGACCTATATATCGTTAAAATATGAATGAAGCAGATTGGTTCAGGAGTGCTGGAAGATTGATCACTCTTTGGACGCGTTGTACTCATCTCAGAAGACCTATTTTCAGAATTATATGATTGGAAAACACCTGAATTGACAACTAGGAAGTCACTATATACGAGTTATATCTTGCCTGTAAGGAGTGGTTTAAAATTTGTCTCTGAAATCGAATCCTGAAGGCGACACCCATTCGAACTGAGGGATTCCAAGAGATAAATACAGCGCAGATATAATGGAAGAAAATGACACTTACACCATCTCGATCGACACTAATATGGTGATCATGCACACTCTTCAATACCACATAACGTCGATATTCAGACATAATGGCAGGCTGCATCTGCATCTTGCACAGGTCCCTGGAAATTTCCACTTCAATAGCAACAGCCCACTCGGATGCGTGCATATCGAAGTATTTCTCATTGAAAGTCGCAACACTGACGTCCAGGGCCTTCTGAGCCTGACGACGAGATCGAAGAAGAGTTTCGTAGACGCAATGCTTGCAGGGCTCGCCAGATTTGCTTGTGCATGCGGACATAGGAGGTGAGTGAATAAGGGCAACTTCACCTATCTCAATCGCCGTCAAAATATCAGTCAAGATTCTGTGGCGAATTTTTCTAAAGATGGACGCGTCAAAAGCCTTAGCACGATGGAAAGTAAGGAGAATGTATGACACACCTTTTGTATATATAGGTTGGATTTTTCTCTTCTTCACTCGCAGCCTTCGCTACAGCACCGAGAACAGATGGCAGAATATAACAACTCCACAATGGATGTTGCTTGATTTTTCTGATCTTCCCCAAGACATCGCCTATATGATCCAGGATAGCGCTAGGGGTGAACGTGACGATCCCACCTGCCACACTTATTAGCGCTTCCATGTAAGGATAACGTATTGAAACGTACCACATGGGTAAATCTCCCTGATACCCCACGTAGCAGGGTGCATCTTCTCGTGAGTCCCGTAGGTATAAAACTGAATTTCGGGACATTCTGTCCTCTTCTCCATGAGCGATGGTAGTCTGGGTAAAGAGGACAGAGCCCCGATGTGGACAAACACTATTAGAACATGTGCTTGATATCCGACATTTTGCGCACTGCTAAACTTGTTCATGATCGAGTACAGAAGATGAGTCTCCGCGCCCATATATGTGCTCTTGCCGTCACCGCCTTCCCACCATACGCAGAAAGGACGCCGAGACCGGCCTTCCGATAGGTAATGATAGAGGTCTGAAGGGAATTTAAGGCTTCGAATTGCATGATGGTACGTTCTTTGATTGCGAAGTGACTTTTTCCAGACCTTTTCTTCCAGGTAGCGCTCCAAATAGGAGTCGGGAGAGATGTGAGAGATAAGTCGCTTCCGCCAATTCTCACAGATGAGCCGTGGAGATAAAGTCCATAAAGCTAAGGCCGCTACCAACGATTCTCGTTGTAGGAGCTCATCTGGAACTTCATAGGCCTGGCAAAGATCCTCAATGGTGTTCGGGAATAGGAGTATGTGGCCGATGAGAGTACTGTCGACATTTATGGGGAAAAGCAGAACCTGAGACTAACTCGTCAATACATGCCAGATCAAATGAGATCCGGGAAATCTCACCTTTTGCTTCCTACCCATGTACTTCGTAAGAGTTTCCATCGCGCTGACATCATTCATGTGTAACGCACGGAGTCTCCCAAGCTGGCTCGAGCCCTTGCATGCAGATAGCAAGGGACTCATGTCGGCAGCGTCGTAGAAACTCATAAACTCGAGCCTCTCCACGTCTGCTAAAACTTCAGCGAACTGCGTACCCGTTGCTGCAGGCTCCGTAATATCGCAGAACGAGACGTCGCAGATGCGCGCTGCCTGTCCCTTCGGAGTGCACAGTCGAAGTGGCCCAGACCATTCACGTTTGAGAAGTCTATAGTCGGTGCATGAGGCACAGAAGAGGAAATCAAATATAACCAGTAGCTTACTTTTCTAGTAACTCGGATCGAGGTTGCACGAGGGATAGAGATGGTGAATTAGCATGTAATTCCGGAGCAGAACTATATAAAGTCGATGTTAGAACATTTAGGGAAATTGCATCTAGGACTCACGTAGACGGCATTGAGAAGCTAATATGGGATGATTAATATGGGATGATTATTAGAAGAAGAGAATGTATGAACTCGAAGTACGTACACAGTATCCGCCACATCCCCAGGAACCATTTCAAGTCCTGGCACGACAGAGGAGGTATGCGAATGCCAGACTTCAGGTGAACTAACGGCGAAACAATAAGGAATCCGCAAGGGATCGAGGAGCATGAATGTGACAAACGTACACAGGAACCATCGGTATATCTTGTGAGAACTCGCTATCACGCTCTACTACAGGGGTCGTCTCAAGTTCTGGCCTTGTAAAGAAGGTAGGGTGCTGCAAGACTGTAGGTGAGCTAAAGTAATGAAAACAGTAAGAGATCAACAAGGGATTAGAGAGGATAGCATAACACGTACACTGCGTCTTTTTCCACATCACCGCGCTCAGATGTAGAGCTGTGTTCAATATGTTCCTCATTGATCCACTCAGAAAAGTCCACTGCTGGAGACATAGAAGGTGAGCGTTGTCTTAAGCGTTCTAACTCTACTTCTTGCTGCTGCTGCTGCGACGGCGGCGGCTGACTGGACGTCGATTCGCCGATACTTTGGCCTCCACTAGCAGGAACAGGAGGATTCTGCTCACTATTTTCGGCAGGAGAAACAGCCTTTTCGCGAGCAGGAACCAGCGGAGGTGGCGGTGGAACCTGGTTTGCTAGAAGCGGCAGTAAAGCTCCACGGGAGATTCGCTGTTTCGTAGACAGACCGGGAGCTACTCTCATTTCCTCAGGCGGTATATTCGGGAGCTCGCGATGTGGATCCTCCCATCCACGCGGAACTTTGGCGGGGGGCAAAATTTTCAAAGTGATCCTTTCAATGGAGGGAATGTCGTCGTCGAAGGGCCTTGGTGGAAGAGGGCATCCGGACTCGAGAGAGGGGGACAAGATATCGAGGGATGAATACCTGTCAAATAAGGGGGATGGCGATGGGGCTTGCGACCATTCGAATCCAGATATCTGTTGCTCCTGCGTTATAAAGACTTGGGTGAGCCTCAACTTGAAGCATGTAGACATTTGAGAATCAAACCCTGTCGACCGGAGTTGAGAGACGAGACGTGTCGAATCTAACGTGTTTGGAAGGATGAACCTGCTGTTCGTCGGATTCGGAGTCGTTTTCTGCAGCCTGAAAAACTTCAGCAAAACAGTGGAGACACTGAGTGAAATACTACCTTATCAACTGAGAATGATGCCAAATGTCGCTGCTGGCCTCGTAGGGCCGGAATTCTGATCTTAAGCACTGAGACCTCCTCATTCACAGGTTTCGCAACCACAGGTTCTGCAATTGTGTCAGGTACCGCACTCGCATCCAGCTCCACACCCGCATCTTCCAGATCTTCATCAGAGTCCGTCTGCTGTCGTGAAAAGGATATGAATGGCATGCAAGAAGAATTATGAAGTTTTTTTTTTTACCGCTTCGTCGGCAACCATGTCCTTAATTGCACCTGCGATTTCTGACGTCAACGTTTGAACGCTCAGAGAAGACCGGGCACCCAACCAATCCAATATTCTGGGGCTGGTATTTCACAACCGACTAGGCAATCCTGTTTGGTTGTGCCAACGTTATCCCAGAAACTTTGCAGCAGTAAGCTGCACCTCATATTCTCCGCTGGCTCCCAACTACAAAGCCCAATTAGAACGGAGAGCGTGTCGGCAAAAGTATGAAGTGCACTTACGTGTCTTCGTCTGAGTCGTATCCTGTCCAGTGTATGAGGTATTCCTGAAATTAGGAGGTTAGGAGAGGATAGACTAATTGCAATAAAAAAAATGCAGTTTGACCAATCCATAATTAATGTCCTTTTTCCCTCTCTTTCTTTTACATGAGTGCACTCTACGTGCTTTCTTGATATATTCTAGTTAAAATAAAACAATTGGAACCATGAATCGATGGCATTCCGAGCAATATACGTTTAGAAAAAGTAATATGATGTTACATACCGACACGATACTGTTTACGATGAGGATCAGCAGGTACCTTTTTATTGCGCATCTGGTAAAATGTCATGAATCAGTGAGTATTCACTTGAAGGAAGGAATTCTGCGGAAAGTAAGTTGCTTCGAGAGAGATAAAAAGTCGAGAGAAAGCAGTGAGCAGGCAGACGAAGCCACTGAGCATGAAGCGAAGACTTAGGTATTAAACGAATAAGAAAATTGCAGCTTCACAGACAACAGTGTGGGTAACCCTTTAAGATACTGAGATGTTAAAAGTCGGATGTCGTGGTCAGAAGCTGGGTTCCTTTAACCGTGACAGCTTGTGTGACCACTCAAGAATGTGACATTGTGACAAATCGCGATCGTTCTGGTCGACGCGTCCACTTGAACGTCTGCCCCAACTTCCAAAAACCGTTACACCACAACCCTTTTCTTCTGTCTGTGACGATCTTATGGCGCCCAAAGATGATCTTTTGAACAATTTCTCTCTACAGAAGCAAACCAAGACCGAAGCTCTGTCAATATTACGCCTTGCACAGACCAAGACTGGCGCTGGATCTGGACGCGACATAGGATCGCTGAGTGTGGGTTTACCTGCCGTCTGTGCATATCTTGCATCGCAAAAGTACGTAGCTATATATAGTTCAAACGTAAATTCTCATAGACACGTGTAGATGCAATACTACGGAGGTCTCGAAGCAGGCTGCGCAAGGCGCGTCATGCCTGAAGCCTTCTGATTTCTCTAAGGTGCTCCTAACGGTGCAAGCTATCCTAGATGGATTTGAAGATGGAGTGCCTTCCATTCTATCATTAAAGTCTCTTCATCGAGAGTATAGGATAGAGGTGGCATATGACCGGTTGGATCCATTTTTCAAAGCAGCGGGAAACACCCTGTTACAAATCAACGAACAGTTTAAACCCGAGCTTCCTGATGTGAGATATGCCATATTCTTCTGGGTTTGCACCGCCATAAAGGTGAGATAAGTCTGATGTTATTGAACTATATGCATGCCTAACATATTATATAGGCAAAGGACTTTCCGACGTCGAAGAAGGCGTTCGCAGAAGAGAACGAGATCACATACAAGAGCTTTGCCACAGTCTTGGGACAGCTGAACATCAAGTGCATTTCTTTGAGAAAGAGGATCTTGGAGGAGATGAAAAGACCTGTTTCCCCTACCAAAGCATCTGACGTGGTGACACCCAGGCGATCTCCTGTCAAACGACCATTACGGGAGCTGCCATCCAGAGGCTCTCCGAGGAAACCGCCAGTGGCAACTGCTTTGCCACCGCCTGAAGAAGAGGATACCATTGTAGAAGATTTACTACCCGAGACACCCACCAAAAAGCGAAAGCTCGATGATTCGCCATCGAAATCTCCAACAAAGCCTCTTTTTCCATCCACTCCGGTGTCATCTCGCCTCTCCTTGGAGAAGCAGGTTCCTGATCGAATTCTGCGCTCAAGGACTACTTCACCTGTGAAAGCGCCTGAACGAGCACCACCTACCCAGCCTCCCGTTGCTGAGATGGATGTTGATGTGGCGGCTGATGTGCCATCCTCTTCTGAGAGTGAAGACGAAACGCCTCCTCCCCTCCGCCGTTTCCGGCCTATCAATCTTGATCGGAAGCAGTGGTATTCTCGAGACGCTCGTCTTGCTCGTATATGGAAGCACAGCGAGAAACATAAGCAGACAATGAAAGATCAGTACGGGCACCCTTTCGAACAGTATTCTCCTGCAGTATGACGATTCAGTGGACGATTTTCATTTGTATTTTTCCCTGTAACACATGATATCCTTTATCTTATCTGTATGCATACTGAATGGACAGCAGTTATATCCCCTCATCCCACATAGGATAAAATGCAACTCACTATCACTTATGTATCATCCAGACAAATCCAGGGCTCCCGTAATATCCTCTAAAATACAAATTACTATTTCGTGAGACGGAAAACAATAAGAGAAGGGAATCGTGAACTAGGAGGGTAAAAATCATAATACAAAGAGGGGCGCCGAGAAGACTGACGAAGTCGCGAGAGGAGGCAAAATGCAGACAGCGAAAGTTGGTATCGTAGAAACGTGTATCAAAGCAAAGAGAACGAGGGGGGAGACGAAGATTAAAAGGTGCTCGCCCATCCTTCCAGATCAAAATCGGACACTCGTGCATGCTCTATCCATTCATGTTTCTGCGTTACCACGTCAGCGAGGCTCCCACACGGCGTCAAAAAAAAAAGCTACTCACCAAAAGATCTTTCGGTGTCTTCCTTGAGTCAGGATCCTTCAGTAAGCATGAATCCACAAACTCCTCAGCCTCTTTTGGGAACCTCCCCTCCGTCAGCTTTGGTGCCGGCTCGTTCACGATGTGCTGCAGTAGCTCCAGAATGCTCATCGTCATGCCACCACCCTGCAAGCTTACGCCCTTGCTCTTCCTCTTGTTCTTCTTCGCTGTCCCACTCTTCTTCGGTCTTGGAGGTGGGAGCCCGTTCAGGCCGAGAGCGAGCGAGCCGGGACGTGAGGGCGAGAGTGTGCCCTCGAAATCGGAGAGGTCGGAGTCAGAGTCGGAGGACTCTGAGAAAGGGAAACGGCCGAGGGCGAGCTCGATGAGAGAAATCCCGAGTGACCAGACGTCGGATTTCACGGTATATTGTGCTCCCTGTATTCGCTCCGGCTGCATAAGATTGTCCCATACAACGAGAAGAGATACGCTCAACGTTAATGATGGTCGTGATGAGGAACGATAGCACTTACGCTCATGTATGTGGACGTGCCTACAAATGTATCGGCAATTGAGTTGATCAACTCGCCCGAGACACCAAAATCGCAGATCTTGATTTCTCCTCTCGAATTGAACAAGATATTGGACGGCTTGATATCTGTATAACGGAACGTCAGCAAATTGACATCCTCCCATGAAGTACCAGATTAGATTTGAACGCGCAAGCAGCATTTAACCATCACGTGATATGATGGTTGGGAGAAAGCTTCAATCAGAAGTCACAGAACCGTACGTACCGCGATGAATGATGCGGTGGACATCGTAGAGATACGTGAGTCCCTCCAGCACCGCCAGAGCCACCTTGCCAACAACATCAATGTCGATGGGCCCGATTTTCTTATATATCCCGTCCAGCGACCCTTTGTCCATGTATTCCATGCAGATGCAGATGTTCGGATCGGCAAGGAAGGCGCCCCAGAATGAGATGATGTATTTAGAGTTGCAGTCGTGCATGATTTGCAGCTCGCGGAGAATTTGTTTTCGTACAGAGGGTTTAGCATCGATCAGGACAATCTAGCGAGAATGAAGCACACGATGATCGTCAGACTCTGCTGCCGTCGCTGAGAATAACAAAGAAGGGAGTGGCGCACCTTCTTAGCCATGATTGTGCCTGTAGGGACATGCTCAACCTTCTTTACGCTCCCGCCGTTTCCTTGTCCCAGCTCTTGCAGATCCTTCAGATCCTCGTTCTTCAAGTCGAACTTGATCTCCGCGTTCATGTCGAGATTAGCGAGTGTAGTCGAAAGCGCGGCATGGTATGTGTTTCTCCGAAGCGCATGCGGCGACGCAGTGTTAGGCGCCGAGTTGGAACTGCTGTTAACGGTCAACAAGTTTGTCTCCTGTTCGACCACAGGCGCTACAGCAGTTGCCGATGGCAGTTTGGGAGCTTTCAGAGTCATCGGAGGCGGCCGCTTCTTTCCCGAAGGTGGTGTGGGCACAGATATAATGGGTGCCGGCCGTATGACTGCAGATATGACTGCAGACTCTGGCTCAACAGAGCCTGGGGACGTTGGTTCCGTCTTCCCTGCAACGGCGAGCTGCAGGGCCTTGAAGTTCCGTTTCTTGCGAATGGGAGTAGACATTGCGAAGGCGAGAAAGACTAGAAGTAAGCCCTAGCTTCTGTTGCCCGTGAGTCAGGAAAGAAAGAGCGACAAGCGGTCGGGAGGAGGAGATGGTGGACTAGGACAGGGACGGATGACTTGGACGTACAGATGCTGAATGCTAAGTGTCCTGTTAAGGTTATGTAATTTATTGTTATTTTTATTTCTTTTAGTGCAGGAGCCACGTGGAGTGAACATCAGATTCACTGCCAAGAATTTTGGCAGTCGACAACCACTCGCAGGAATCCAGCAACGGCCATACTTTTCCCCATGTCGACCGCCAGTCTCGCACCGTCGGCGACTTCGGTGTCGTCTTTTGCAACCTGACTGACTTAAAGCCTGCGATAGCGTTCTGGTCCGCTCGTCTATTTCCTTCATTCTTCGTTGAATTCGACGCTGTGATTTCGAACTAGAGCAATGCGATTAGGGATTATAAAACCACCGTTTCACTCTCGAGCCTCGACATGCTCTGTATTGGTCCTCGGGCGACAGCATACTTCAATCAAGAGTATTGAGACGACCCGTGCGCATGCCTACGATCTTGGTACCTTACGGATATTCCTTTTCACCCTGTCGAGGACTCGATCGGCGACTCTCCGAGTTTTGACGACAACTCTAGCAGCTCTGGGATCTTCCAACTCCTCGACTCTCGAGATTACTCCATTCCTATTACGACGCGCAACTACCACTGAAATACCACTCTCAGCCGAGACGGAGCCGGCGGCAGCTGCCTTTTAGCCGTTCCAAAAACTTGTCAGTCCTCCAGCTCGCTTGTCTCGTTACCATTCGCCGCGATTCTTATCGCATCAGGTCGATCCGCCGGTGACTAAATCCAGGCATTAGTTCTTTTCTGTTACTTTGCCAACAACGCTTGTCTCCGGGATCGCATCTCTCAGAGTCTCACACTGCCTCTGATGCAATTGCTCAACATCTATCCTTCTGACTCACAAGTGACGACATCACTACATTGTACGGGGACCTCTTACCATGGTCCATGGTATCGATGACAATGAGTGCGCCTCGTACGTATGTGCAAATCTTTGAATGATCGGCAATGTCAATATCCTCTGGGCTATGTATATATCTTCCAATCCCAACCCCAGAATAACAAGATAAAAATGACTTCAAAATTGATGGTCTATAAATGGTCCTGTGCAAGCAACCAACATCTAAACGTATCAATGCAGTCTACTTCAAGTTCATGTTTCTTGGGTCCGTTCCCTCGCTTTTCTGCCTCTTCATCTTCATGGTCTTCACGAATGATATGATAAATCGAGGTACAACTACTTCTCGCTTACGGCCAATCGATGAAGCGCTTCGAACTCCAGGACGCTCAAAAGATGTTCTATCCGGTCATTCAATTGCTAGTCTTCGACTATTAACTAAAGTTCTTTTTCACCAGGCTTCGTACTCAAGCATCTACTCAAGATAACAGGACAAGCGTATAAAGTAAGAACGCGGCCCGATGGGAAATGGGAATACTCATATCGACGATCTGGAAACTCAAATAAGTATGTATATTAGAATGGAAAGGTTGCATTTCATTCTAAACGACGAAGAGATATTTTATCCCATTCCAAGCCGAATGACATAAAAATTTCAAGACGGGTACGTGGCTATTCTATTTGGCAGAGCGACAGAGAAATAAAAACTCAGAAAATGACCCAAGACATTGACAAGCCAAAAATTACACCAAAGCGGTTGCTGGAGCCAAAAGCTCCGTTATGGTGACTGTACAACTAATATTATAATCGTCAGCTTCGGCATGCCAATTATTGGTGTTAATGCAGCTTACCATTGATTAAATAGGAGAGCAGCTGATAGAGCTTGTAAGATCATTGAAGCTCTGGGAGCCCCAGATGCCAGCGATCTTTCCGAAATTGGCATAATTTCCTCCTACGAGCGCAACCTCGTCGCTTTGAGATGATCCCGCACTGAGGCAACCGAGGTCCCTACATTTCAAAAGTTCTAATCAGCGATTTACAATGCAAATTATTGCAAGATGTCTTACTCGAAGAAAGTGCAGATTAATCCTCCAGGAAGCTTTGCGCTCGATAACTCCTTGTCCAGGATGGTCAGGCCGCCGGTGAAGTTGATGCACGAGTCTGAAACGGTAGGAATTGTGACGCAAGTGCCTCCGAAGTTGACAGCGGTGCAGACTTGAATAGTAACTGCGGCATCCTGTGGCAAGTTACTGAGTAAGTAAAATGACAATACCAGCGGTAAAAAATAAAAATAAAAAAGACGCGCCGTGTTCCTGTTTTCAAGCTCGGTGGGAGCAGATGACGCCACAGCGAGAAGAGAGGCGAGAGCGACGAAGAACTGCTTAGAGGCGAACATTTTTACTTGTGCAAGAGACTCAGGAAAGAGTATGCAGATAGAAGATGTGGGTCGAGATGTAGAAAAGATGCAAGAAAGATGCAGCTTTTATAAGCCACAGCTCGACGGAGTTTACTCGTAGTGCTCTCAGGGAAATATGTCGGCAGTGCTCGTGGAATTCAGCTTTCGGTGAATTTCCCAACGTAAAGGCTGTTACTAGATCAAAATAAACGCATGTACGGTCCAGGAAAGACTCAAGAGGATGATTGTTCAAATATGGCGGTAAAACGGACGTCGGCGCCAGACACTGACCGCCGCGAAGTCCAAAGAGCATGGGGAGTGCAAGAAGCATGTCGCCAAGATGTTCTGTAGACAAAGTGTAAACGGAAAATGCTGCGGCAATAGAGAGTCGGCAATGACAATCTGACATTGGGTGAAGCATAGACTGTAGTGTTATTCGAGAAATTGAGTTAGGACCGGACGACGCGCATCTGTTGTCCCTAGAAGAAGTGATCAGCAAAGAGAACGCGTGGGCGGCATTGAGAAGTCGCTCAGCCGGAAAGTAGTCTCACCGATGCCCAAATTCAGAATGCGCTTCCTGAAGTTGGTCTAATAATAGAATATGAGATATTGTCTATACTCGTAGTACTAGCTCCATCCTGTTCGGACTGATCATGTCGTAAAAAATGCTGGCCGAAATACCAGGTTACTAGACCACTAAAGCCGTGAATACCAACATAGACCTAGAGTGCTGAAGGTAAAACGGAACAAAGAAGCACGGTCCCGTTGACAGTAGGGGATGCTGAGTCAGTGTCGACTGTCGTGGTTTATCCTTAAGGATAATCATTGTGGCATCATTTAACTTGAATTTAAATTTAAAGCAACATGCAAAACTACGCGGAGAGCTGGTAAAGTTATGTCAATGACAAGATGCATGGAAGATTAGTATCTAGCTTAGCGCTGTATCAACAACATAAGCCACTCATAGGCGCTTATATAAACGTCAAAGGTTGCTCCATATGCATGACAACCTACTTTGTTCAATTCTACTGAATTCATCTGGTAAACAAATGTCTCCTCCTTTTGTTTATATGAGGGTGATCTTGCCGTCTTCCCTTGTGTTTAAAGGTGCATCGGTAAGGATATTTAGTAATGAAATTTCTATAAAGAAAATTTATTCGCTTGATTGCGGGATTCCAGGACATAGTCAACATGTGCTGAAGATTGAAACCGAATTTGGAACTTAGATGTGACAGAAAAATAAATTTCACTTTGAACAAGATATTGAACATGTTATCCCATTTCAAGCTGAATGACAGAAAAAAACCAAGATAGATATGTAGGCTAATCTATTTTCCAAAGAGAAGGTAAAGAAATAGAAGCCTAAGAAAACACCCAAGATATCGACAAGCCAAAATCAAGCCGAGGCAGTCGCTGAAGTCAGAATCTGTGTAGTAGTACTCGTACAACTAATCTTATGCTCGTCAGCTCTGGAGGTATTCAATTATAGGCGTTAAGGTAATCTTACCACTGACTAAAGAGGAGAGCAGCTGACAGAGCTTGGGAGATCATTGAAGCTCTGCGAGCCCCAAATGCCTTGGATCTTCCCGAAATTGGGATAACTTCCTCCTTGAAGCGCAGCTTCATCACTTTCAGATGATCCAGCACTGAGGCAGCCAAAGTCTCTACATTTCACGATATCAAGTCAGAATTTGTAGTGCAAATGAGTGTAAGACGGCTTACTCAAAGAAAGTGCAGATTAATCCACCAGGAATCACGGCACTGGATAATTCCTTGTTCAGGATGGTCAGACCTCCACTGAAGTTGGTGCACTCGTCGGAAACGGCAGGGATTGTGACACAGGTGCCTCCGAAGTTGACAGCAGTGCACACTGTAATAGTAACTGCGGCATCCTGCGGCAGGTTACCAAGTAAGTGGAATGCTAATGCCAGCAGTAAATAAGATAATGTACTGTACTCCTGTTGTCAAGCTCAGTGGGGGCAGCGAATGCCACAGCAAAGAGAGAAGCTAGAGTGGCAAAGAACTGATTGGAGATGAACATGTTTACTTGTGCAAGAGGCTCAGGAATGAGTATGTGGATGGAAAATGTGGGCTGATATTCTGAGGAAAGAAGGATGTAAAAGAGTGCTTTTATAACCTACAGCTCGACTAAGTATATTTGCAGGGCTCTCAGAAACAATAGTCTGCGAATCCACCTTATGGTGAATTTTTCAGCGCAGGCTGTTTCGAACCAAAAATAAATGTGCGTATCCCATATGAAGTCCAAAATAATTTGAGATTATGATTGTTCGAAGAAGGCGGTTTGAAAGCGGTTTTCGGCGCTAGATATTGAGAGTAGCGACGTTCAAGGAGCATGAGGAGTCCAAAGACCGAGACGATTCCAAGGAGCAAGTCATGCCAAGACGTTCTATGGAAGAGGAAGTGAGCGGAAGAATACTTCGGCTATAGAGAGTGGACACTGAAATAATATTCATTGAAATATGCACGGTAGGATAGCTGTCAAGAATCTTGAATTCGGAGCGAACAACACGCATCTACTGTCCCCTAGAAGTGTTCAATGAAGAAAGCGCGTGGGCAACATTGAGAAGTCTTTGCGCAGGAAACAGCCTTACTGATGTCTACCTTTGGCGAATATTTCTTCATGTTAGCCTAACAATGGTTTTATTAGACATCGTCCACCTATCCTTGTCTGAGTAGTCTATCGTCTAGCATTGAATAAAAATTCTTGCGAGCGATAAAAAGACTCATCAAAAAGTCAGTTCACCACATAATCAAAGCGAAAACCTACCCACCTTCTTGAAGGCATAAAACAAATAAAGAAGCGCAGTCGTGCGTTAGCATGTCATAGTCATATAGAACGCTGAATCAGGGTCAGCACCAACCAGTACCTTCCAAAGTATCATCGCGGCATCATTTAGCTTGAGTTTGAGGTAGCGTAAAGACCACGCGGAAAGCTATGGAAGATGTTGACCACAAGTTGCGCGAAAGGCCAGCGCCTAGCTTAATAGCGCCGCATCAAAATCCTGTTATAAATATTCTAGTCTGTCCCGTCCATCGCGAGCCTATTAAGTAAGCGTATGAGAATTACTAAGATACCGATAGTCAGATAAACAGTCAAGCGGCGACGTTGAGAGTATTCAGCATGGGCTGTAGCTTCGGATAGTCATATGTAATTGACGATGTCTGGAAGATTTTGATCACAACAAGTTGGAGTTTTAGACAAATATTATTACCTATCTGATTCCATGATTCAGATGAAGACTTCAATTCATTTACAGTAAGGGATAAAGCGATTTTGCTCACTTTTCTGATGTTACATGCTGTAACCCATAAGATACATTGTTCCATATCGGAAGTTGTTCATGTTGGTTACAAGCAATATTGAGCGCCCCTTGGTTCAAGCGCTCAGCTGTGGTCAAGTACTTCGGAAAAACCCCGAGACACTCATGATCATACAAGTGCAAATAATAGACCAATCAAGTTTGATCGAAAGATGCAAGCCACAGCTCGATGGGGTTTATTCGTAGGGTTCTCAAGGAAGTGAGTCGAGTGTTCGTCGAATTCAACTTTCGGTGAAAATTTCAACGCGAAGGTTGTTACGAATTAAAATAAACGCGTGTATATCCAACATGCCAAAGTCTAAAATAATTCGAGAGGATGAGTGTTCGAACAGCGCGGTTTGAGAGCGGTTGTCGGCACTAGATATTTTCCTCAGCATGGGAAGTCCAAGAAACATGTCATACCAAGACCTTCTATAGATGTCCGTTGGCCCTATAATAATTGATCAACAAAGACAATGCGTGGGTGAGGTTGAAAAGTCCTCGCCCTGGAAAGTAGTCTTACCAATATCTGAATTGGGCAAATTCTTATATTTGATCTAATAATAGCCTTGTCTGCCTATCGACTATAGTTATCCTCCAGGGTATCATCGCGGGCTCATTTGACCTGAGTTCGATGCAACATAGAGAACATGCGGAATGCTGACAAAATGTACGGAAGATATTGACCACCAGTTGCGTGAAGGCTGACGACCAGCTTAGCGCTGTATTTACATCATAGGACCTGTCATATAGCCTGTCCCATGCTTGGGAGGCCTATTTTTCTGAACGCCCAACGACCAGATAAAAAATCTGTGTCCAGGTAGAGGGTATTCTGCACGGACTGTATTATCTCGAACCGTCGTCGTTAGAAATGGAGTCTAAGGTCTAGAAGATGTTGATGTCAGATGACGATTGGGCAGTGGGCACATATTATCTATCTGATTCCATGGTCTGATCATGAAGATCTGAGAGAGTAGGTGATCTTATTTAGTGTCTTTGAGGTCCCATGCTGCAACATGTGCGATAAATCGTTCCATGCTGGAAGCTGATCCTGTCGGTTACATGTTGAGTGCAATTTGTGGTTCAAGCGCTCCGGTCAGGACTTCGGAAGTTCCCGAGACGCTCATAACTATACCAGTGCGAGTAAGGATCTCGTTAACTTGAAGAACCCCAGCTGAGTCTCAGCCTGAATTAACCTACAATGCATAATAAGGACAATTATTCCATCCTTGCATAATGACGTGATATCATTATCATCTTCTAGATCTAAGTTTCGTTGTTCCACATTCTCAATTTGCTCCTATTGCATGGAATCTCATCATGTCAAAGCGTTAATTAATGAATACAAATCCTCGGCTTTAGGTACCATCATCTAGCAGTTATCGCAAGACAAGGCGGAAAGATTCTTTTTGGGATGTGGAAGATGACGATCAAAGCGATGAAGAAGAGAGTTTGATAGATGAGCAAGAGATATTTGGCGGGCAAATTTCCTCTTTATCGATCGTTTATGGTGTTAATGTATAACCTGTGCTGTTACATGGTTTCCAGATCTCATTCGATCCATCCAGGGTCCCGAGTTTGCTAATTCGTTAGAGGAGCTTTCAGTCGTTTCTTTGAAAGGAGTCCAGTTAAAAAATAACGATATGCGTAGAAATTAGGTCTACTTAACCTCATTATGGCGCTGCGTCTTTCATCAGTATTGAATTTTGCTGACTTATATTGTCGGCTTGAAGCTCTAACTATTGTATAAAGATCTGGAAATTATAGCTAGACTCCAAAGCTCGTTGCCAGCAAGATATCGGGCTACCGTAGGAGTGCAAGAAGGCAGTTGTGCTTCCCAAAACGGCCGTGAGTCTCCTCTCTTCTATTCAGGGACTTTAAGTGACCACTACCATATATCCTTGCAGCCTGCAAGCAGCTGAATAACAGAGAGCGTGTTGCAGCTGCTGTTGAAAACGAGCCAATCGCGGATTCATTGGAGAAGATGCTTAGTACTATACTGTATAAGACTTCTCATTGAATAAAATACGAGCTCAAGGGCTTGAGAGAAAGATTTATGGAATGGCCAGACACGAAATACCCTAGGATCAGGCGTGAAATAAGTCCGGATGTACTTTGTTGGAGAGTCTGAACTTTTGAAGCTCCCAATTTGGAAGTCGGAAACGTTGCCACCCGGTAAACCTTTCAAAAAGCTTCTCAGCCGCGGATTCCTACATGATTGTTATCTAGACTTCATCGCCGATATGCTACACAGAAAACCTATTTTTTCAAGTCTGAAGGATTCGATGAATTCGGGAGTAGGATAAGCTACCATCCGGAAAGGCTCTCATGAGGCTCCTAAATCCGAAGGCCCGTAATGCTATTTTTGTTATTGGCTATATGTAACCACAACAGAACGATGCGCCAAGACATTTATGAAGTCCATTATCGAATTCGCGAGCTTCCTATTGCAATGCTTCTTGATCAACAACTCCGACTACAAAGTACCGATCCATGAGAATTCCATGCAGATGCCATGTGTGTCACGATTATCTACTTCTCCGATACATCCCCCTTCAGAAGCCAGAAAACATGCTGTTCTCCGGCACTCTTGTTCTCCACAATAGAGCACATGCGGTCTGTGGGAGTTTAACTCTCCCACTGCCTTGAATATTACGGAGAAGCTTCACTACTGGAATGACCATCACTCCCTCATTTGAGATGGCCTTAATGTGTTTAAGACTTCGCATAGAGAGTAAGTTCGTTCATTATATCTTCTAATTAATCATTAATCACCATCCCAACTATCTACTGAGAAACATTTAACAGGCTCTCATTGGCAAGATGATCTTCAAATTCATAAAGCATCACATACATAGCTTGAAAGTAAGTAATTTGTTATTGTCCATCTCAAAGGCACACACTTAAAAAATTCGTGTACTCCTGCCATTTTTTAATACTCTTCGTTTTCTACTGCACCGTAACTCAAAGTCTCGAGTCCAAATTGAAACGAGTTTCTATTTCACGATTTCATCAGCCTACTTGTCTTGAAACTGAAACAGGATCCGAATGAGAGTTCTGTAGTTTTTTCTCTCGAATCAGATAACGCTGAGTTTTGTAGCAACATATAGGCTCGAGGCCATGAACTTGAGTAAGTACTATCATGGCATAGTATTAAGGATCGATGAAGAGGCTGGAGGATATCTATACTTGGGCCAAGCGCTAAATTTAGCGCAATCTCTACTCGATCTGATCGATCTTGCGCGAAAAAGACATTGTTATATTTCAACGATTTGCAATTTATTACGACGACTAACTATGGTGCCATTTTAGAGTACAAAGGGAACCGGGCATCGACATTAGGCAGATCGCCAGAAAGTATGCTTACAAGAAATTATGAGGAACGAAAGTAAAGCGTAGAGGGTCATTGGAAGAGTCATTGGAAAAGTCATTTATAGGACATCCCATTTTTCGTTCATCATGAAGACCCAAGGGTAAGGCGAATAAGCTGAATCAAAGAGCGAAAGAGAGTCAAACAAGCAGAAAGGTCACTGTACATACACCTCAGTCCCCTTCGTCCATTTCGCCTTCGGGGTATACTTCAGCCCCGCCGCCGCCATGCGCTCCTTCACCGTCACATGGAAGTTCGGCTTCGCGTCCTGGATGTTCCTCCCCCGACCAAAATTCGAACTACACCACAAGCAAGCATTCATCAGCACCACATCCCCAACACGCGAAAAGAACGAAGAACTCACTTCCAGTCCCGATGCCACACCCCCTGCGCATCCTGCCACGAATAGTGCAGTGGGACAATCTCGAGGATCCACCACAGGAAATTGTGCTTCAGCTCGTCATCCAGCGGCTGCCCCGCATCGCCCTGGTCCATTACCTCCTCTGCGGGCGTCACCGCGCCCGTGGGGTCGATCTGCGCGCGCAGGAGCGCGTCCGTGTCGAATTGTATCCCGCACCCGGAGGCGATGATCTCGCGCACCATCCAGCGCAGGGTGATGTTAGCGAGGCAGGAGGGGGTGGTATTGGTCACGGCGCCCCCGCCGATGTCTAGTGGAACCCATGTTTATCAGACTTGAGTGAGAAATGGGAATCACGGATATGTTGCATACGTACCACTGTGGCACCCCGAGAACCACACCTCTAGCACATCGTCCGGCTCTCCAGTTTCCACTATGTCCCGCAGGTAGGCCTTCTTCGTCTGGCGAATGTTGAACCCCGGGAAGAACCCGGCGCTGTGCTTCTGTTTTTCCTTCTGCTTCTGCTTTACGTCACTCTTCGAAGATGTTGACCCCTCCGTATTGGCGTCGCCATTCAGAGGTGAGCTGGCGTGCTCCGGGTCCTTTTTCTCTGCGGCTTCGTTGGGGGAGGCACGGTGGTACTGGTTAGGCCGGAACTTGGCGCGGTGCTACCTCTCCTGGTAAGGATCGGGTACTGAGATGGGAATAGGGAAGAAGAGCCCACCTCGTCCAATGATAGCGCATGCCGGAACGTCTTGATGGACCTATTGGAATTGGTGAATGGCAACGTGCGCCCCATGATGACCCCGACGCTCGCAACTGTGTCCCTGGATGAATACAAGTTTAGTTGATGAAGGTTCGGCATTAGAGGGGATATTGGACACACCAAACACCCATGAACTCTATTTTGACGTCCTGGCAGTACGTCTGCTTGAACCCTGCGCAAAGATCAAGGCTCTCGGCGTCCGTGCGCTTGTACATTTTGTATGCAAATGGGATCTGGGCATCATTATCTCGCGGGAGCAGGCCAACCTGTTAATATTCAATATTAGTTGCGCACGAATGACTGCTGTGTGGCAAGCGCACCTTATAGAGGAAACCTGCCAGAGCTCTTCGGGAGATACATTAGCGCCTGGCACGCACGTTCTTAAAAGAGGCAAGTACCTGGCAGTGTAAGCACCGCGAGAGAACCCTTCAAATATCGATAAGAATAGGAACGCATCAATCAAGTGGGGACCGAGCTCACCAAAAATACATATTTTGTCGCCCACACGATAGTTCTGCATCACGAACTTGTAGCCATCCATGACGTGGGCGTCGAGGTACCTGTCCCTCGAGATCAATCACGTAAAATAAGGCATGGATACGTGATGCTTACCAGGCAAGGGCCTCGTCTAGTATCTTTGCGCACCACTGGAATATAGGCGACACGACTCCGGGGTTGAACCAGGTGCCAATGCCGGGCTGGAATGTGTGTTAGAAGAGCGCGAAAACTGGCACGTAAGGGAGCGGACGTACTTGGTAGAAACATAATTGTTCGTTAAAATCGTCCTTCTTCAGGAGGGCGAAGAGCTTGACGACGTTCGTATTCTGCAGAAGGCATAATATTTGTGAGCAGTGTCGTACGTGTAGAAAGAAGGTGCTCACTCACGTCTGCGTCATATTCGTTCGTAGTTCCGTCAAAGCAGAGAACGAGCGTACGAGGCTTGTCGGGGACTTGTGCCATGGCGAGAATTCACGAACGACAGCAGGAAGGCGGGGTCAGGCATGCTGGGCGTATGTGGGGGTATATATACGTTGTCAACGTCAAGCGAATCAGAGTATATCACCCGGTGCGTGACAGACAGAACATTCCGCAACGTCATGGGTGCAGCTGTGCACCTTTGAAGCGGGCAAATCTCAACAAATTAGGCAGAAGCGCGCGCCTCGTGACGCCACTCCTCCATATTCGGACGCGCCGGGGCACGTTTCCTGCCACATCAAGCATCTGCGTCTTCTTGTGTCCTCCTCGTACCTCTTCTAGCGACTGTTGCATTACAACAATGCAGCCAGCATGGGACAAAGATCCGCCACGAAACCTATGGGAGCCAACTGGATCTGTTGAGTTGCATATCGTCCTTGTTCAATTCGTGATCGGTACTTTGCCCACAGACGCCGAGGCACATTCGGAGTCCGGAAGAAGACACCTCGCGGAAACCAGCTCTCTATTCAATGAAGTTACTCCTCAACGAGTCAGCTGCGGGGAGGGCCTTGGCAGTGTGTGGGATTTCATCCCGTGAATGGATTCCTTCCGCTGTTGTTGTATCCCATCTACGTGTCACAAGCTCTCTTGTTGACGGATATCCGCACAGCTCGTACTGCAAGGGCGTTGATGCACGTTTCCCATGTTATGTATTTCGGCGACATTCGTGGGTTGACATAAGTAATGGGCTCCAAGGTGGGAGATTTCGAAGCTGTGGAGACCGACGACGCTGCCAAGACTACGCTTGCGGAATGATGTTTGGCTTGAGCTTTCAAACAAAATAAAGGGTGACGGGCGGCTAAGCTGAGATGACAGAGGCACGCGATGTAAGTGGCTCTCCAGAGCAACACCAGATATCTCTCGTTTCTAAGCTGAAGATGCGAGAATTGACTTTGAAGAAGAGGTTCTTTATGCGAACGTTTGAAAGCGCGGAGTAATTTCAGTACTCGAGGAACTGAAACTTCTTTCCATTCAATTTGATATTCAAATTCACTCGAATGACCACTTTTGTAATATTTTGATCCTGAGAATATTTAATCCCACTTCGTAGAAATTTTCTAAGATAGCTACATGACTATTCTATAATTCCGCAATATATACTATCGAAGGACTGAAACACGTCAAATTTACGTCAAGGCAGGCTCCGAAGTCTCCCATTCCTGGTCTCTTTCCATATGGATTTTTTATCTATTTGGGGGAAAATTCAATTAAAGACGCCCAGATGATGAGTTTCAAGAATTTTATACTTATTTTGATGAATAAGTTGACTGTAGCTCACTCTATAACCGATGCCGTCTTCCGCTTACCCCTCGTCTATAGAGCTCTTAGTGTGACATGCTTCTTGGACTTTCCACGCTCCTTGGGTGTCGCTGCGAGAAATATCTAGTGCAGACAACCACTTTCAAACCGCCCTATTCGAACATTCATCCTCTCGAATTATTTTGGATTTTAGCATGTTGGATTTATTTTAATTCGTAACAGCCACATTAGCAAATTCACCGAAAGCTGAACTTGGCGAACGCTCGACTTACTTTCCTGAGAATCCTATGGATAAACTCCGTCGAACTGTGGCTTATAAAAGCTACATCTCAGCCTTCAAGCTTTCGATCAAACTTGATTAGTCTATTATTTGCACTTGTATAATCATGAGCGTCTCGGGGTCTTCCGAAGCACCCGACCAAGATGGAGCACTTGAACCAAGAGGCGCTTGCAACCAACATGAGCAGCTTCCGATGTGGATCAATGTGTCGTATGGGTCATAGCATGGAACATCAGAAAAAGTGAGCAAAATCACTTGATCTCTTACTGTATATGAATTGAAGTCTTCATTCGAACCATGGAATCAGGTAGGTAATAGTATGTGTCCAAAACTCCAACTTGTCATGATCAACATCTTCTGGACATCATCAATTATATATGACCATCCAAAGCTACCGTCTATGTTAAACACTCTCGACGTCGGTGCTTGACTTTTTATCTGAATATCGGCATCATAGTGATTCCCATGCGCTCAAGGTATTTAATAGGTTTGCGATGGACAGGACGGACTAGAGTATTTATAACCGGAGGATTATGATGCGGCGCTATTGAGCTAGACGCCGGCCTTTCAGGCAACTTGTGGTTAACATCTTCCATGGATGTTGACAACTTTCCTCGTGGTATTTACGCTATCTCAAGCTCAAGCTAGATCATGCCGCGGTGATACTCTGGAAGGTCAACCACGGTGCTGGTTGGTGCTGACTCTGACTCAGCATTCTATATCGCATGCTAACGCACGGCTGCGCTATATTTTTTTGGTCCCTTCAAGATGGTGGGTTAGTTCTCACTTGATTATGTGGTGAACTGGTATTTTAGTGAGTCATTTTATCGCTCGCAAGCATTGTAATTCAATGCTAGACGACATGACTTCTCAAACAAGGATAGGTAGATGAAGTCTAATGAGACTATTATTAGGCTAACATTCGCTGAAGTTAGATGTCAGTAAGACTATCCTCCCGCGCAAAGACTTCTCAATGTTGCCCACGTGTTTTATTTATTGAACGCTTCTTCTGGGAACAGCAGGTGCGTAGCGCTCGCTCCGAATTCAAGATTCTTGACAGCTATCCTACCATGCATACTTCAATGAATATTATTTAAGTGCCCACTCTCTATAGCCGAAGTATTCTTCTACTCGCTTCCTCTTCCATAGAACGTCTTGACGTGACTTGCTCCTTGGAATCCCCTCGGTCCTTGGACTCCTCATGCTCCTTGATCGTCGCTGTCAATATCTAGCGCCGAAAATCGCTTTCAACCCGCCTTCTTCGAACGTCCATTATCTCAAATTATTTTTGACTTCATATGGGATACACACATTTATTTTTGGTTCGTAACAGCCTGCGCTGAAAATTTCACCATAAGATGGATTCGCGGGCTATTCTTGACTTATCTTTTTGAGAGTCCTGCAAATATACTTAGTCGAGCTGTGGGTTATAAAAGCACTCTTTTACATCCTTCCTTCCTCAGAATATCAGCCCACATTTTCCATCTACATACTCATTCCTGAGCCTCTTGCACAAGTAAACATGTTCATCTCCAATCAGTTCTTTGCCACTCTAGCTTCTCTCTTTGCTGTGGCATTCGCTGTCCCCACTGAGCTTGACAACAGGAGTACAGTACATTATCTTATTTACTGCTGGCATTAGCATTCCGCTTACTTGGTAACCTGCCACAGGATGCCGCAGTTACTATTACAGTGTGCACTGCTGTCAACTTCGGAGGCACCTGTGTCACAATCCCTGCCGTTTCCGACGATTGCATCAACTTCAGTGGAGGTCTGACCATCCTGAACAAGGAATTATCCAGTGCTGTGATTCCTGGCGGATTAATCTGCACTTTCTTTGAGTAAGCCGTCTTACACTCATTTGCACTACAAATTCTGACTTGATATCGTGAAATGTAGAGACTTTGGCTGCCTCAGTGCTGGATCATCTGAAAGTGATGAAGCTGCGCTTCAAGGAGGAAGTTATCCCAATTTCGGGAAGATCCAAGGCATTTGGGGCTCGCAGAGCTTCAATGATCTCCCAAGCTCTGTCAGCTGCTCTCCTCTCTAGTCAGTGGTAAGATTACCTTAACGCCTATAATTGAATACCTCCAGAGCTGACGAGCATAAGATTAGTTGTACGAGTACTACCACACAGATTCTGACTTCAGCGACTTCCTTAGCTTGATTTTGGCTTGTCAATATTCGGGTGTTTCTTAGGTTTCAATTTCTTTATCTCCCTCTTTGGAAAATGGAATAGCCTATGTTCCTACCTTGGATTTTTTCTGTCATTCAGCTTGAAATGGGATAACATGTTCAATATCTTGTTCAAAATGAATTTTATTTTCTGTCATATCTAAGTTCCAAATTCGGTTTCAATCTTCAGCACATGTTAACTATGTTCTGGAATCCCGCAATCAAGCGAATAAAAATTCTTTATAGAACTTTCATTACTAAATGTCCTTACCGAAATACCCTTAGACACAAGAGAAGACGACAAAGTCATCTTCATATAAACAAAAGGAGGAGAAATTTGTTTACGAAAGCACCAGATGGATTCAGTAAAGTTGAACAAAGTAGGTTGCCATGTATGGAGCAGCCTTTGACGTTTATATAAGCGCCTATGAGCGGCTTATGTTGTTGATACAGCGCTAAGCTAGATACAAATCTTCCATGCATCTTATCATTGACATGACTTTACCAGCTCTCCGCGTGGTCTTGCATGTTGCTTCTTCAAATTTAAATTCCAGCTAAATGATGCACAATGATTATCCTTAAGGATAAACCACGATGGTATAAACCACGATAGTCGACACTGACTCAGCATCTCCTACTGTCAACGCGACCGTGCTTCTTTGTTTGTTTGTACCTTCAGCACTCTAGGTCTATGTTGTTATTCACAGCTTTGTAGTAGTAACCTGGCATTTCGGACAGCATTTTTTACGACATGATCAGTCCGAACAGAATGGAGCTAGTACTACGAGTATAGACAACATCTCGTATTCTATTATTAGACCAACTTCAGGAAGCGCATTCTGAATTTGGGTGTCGGTTCGGAGACCACTTTCCGGCTCTGATTTCTCAATGTCGCCCACGCGTTCTCTCTGTTGATCACTTCTTCTAGGGATAACAGATGCGCGTCGTCCGGTCCCGATCCAAATTCTTGAATAACAGTACAATCTATGCTTCACCCAATGTCAAATTGATATTGCCGACTCTCTATAGCCGCAGAATTTTTTTGCTTACACTTTGTCTATATAACATCTTGGTGACATGCTTCTTGCACTCCCCGTGCTCTTTGGACTTCGCAGCGGTCATTTTCTGGTGCCGACGTCCGTTTTACCGCCATATTTGAACAATCATCCTTCGAGTCTTTCCTGCCTTCCTGGACCGTACACGCGTTTATTGTGATCTCATAACAGCCTCTGCGTTAGGAGATTCACCGAAAGCTGAATCCCACGAGCACTGTCGACTAATTTCCTGCAAGTCCTACGAGTAAACTCCGTCGAGCTGTGGCTTATAAAAGCTGCATCTTTCTTGCATCCTTTCTACATCTCGACCCACACCTTCTATCTGTATACTCTTTCCTGGGCCTAATCTCGAGGATCCACCACAGGAAATTGCGCTTCAGCTCGCCAAGCAGTGGCTGCCCCGCGTCGCCCTGGTCCATTGCCTCTTCCGCAGGCGTCACCACGCCCATGGGGTCGATCTGCACGCATAGGAGTGCGTCCGTGTCGAATTGTATCTCGCACCCGGAGGCGATGGTCTCGCATGCTATCTAACGCAGGGTAATGTTCGTGAGGCAGGAGGGGGTGGTGTTGGTTACGGCACCCCCGCTGACGTCTAGTGGAACCCATGTTTATTAGACATGAGAGAGAAATAGGAATCACAGGGATATTGTATACGCATTACTGTGGCATCCCGAGAACCACACGTCCAGCACGTCGTCCGGTTCGCCAACTTCCACTATGTCCCGCAGGTAGGCCTTCTTTGTCTGGCAGATGTTGAAGCCCTGGAAGAGCCCGGCGCTGTGCTTCTATTTTTCTTTCTGTTTCTGCTTTACGTCACCCGTCGAAGTTGTCGACCCCTCTGCATTAGCGTCGACATTCACGCAGACAATGGGAATCGCGAGACCGGTGCCTGTGTAATTTATAGTAGTGCACAGGGAAATAGTAGTTGTAACGTCCTGTGGAATATCATGGAGTAAGTGAAAGAAAGAGGGATGTCATGAAGTGAAACAAACTTTGACGTGCTGTATTTCTGTTTTCAAGGCCGGTGGGTTCACTTGACGCCAAACAAGAGCGACGAAGAAGGTCTTGGAAACGAACATGTTCAGCTATGCGAGATACTGGGGAATAACTGTAGAGAACGGATGAAGAAAATTTGCACAAGACAGCCCCTATAAGTTCCAACTCGATGTAGTTTATCCAGTAGTAGACCCCACGAAACCGAATGTCGACGACATGACACGTGAAGACCGGCGATATCATAACCCTGGCATAAACACCAGAGCCTGTCTCATGTGCACTAATCTTATTTCATGCCAAACGACAGAACACTTCTAAGCTGTACGCGAGTATACTAGCAGCTCGTGCAACTTACTTATGCTCGTCAGCTCTGGGAGCATGTCAATTATTGTCGATGTTAAGATATTATCTCACCTGCAACTAAACAGGAGAGCAACTGAAAGAGCTTGCAAGATCATCAAAGCTCTGAGAGCCCCACATTCCAGGGATCAACCCGAATTTTGGATGATTTCCGGCCATGAGCGCAACCTCATCTGTTTGTGATGTTCCAGCACTCTGACAGCCGTACTTTCTGCATTTCATCAGAATTTTACATCAAAAATTAGAGTAAGAAATAAAGAACTCACTCGAAGAAAGTGCAAACCACTCCGCTAGGGACCACTGCACTGAACAACGTCTTGCTGAGGACGGTCAAGCCGCCAAGGAAGTTGAAGCATTTGTCGGAATCGGCGAGAAACATGACACAAGAGCCGCCGAAGTTGATAGAGGTGGACACTGGAAGCAATCGTGCGATATACTGTATTCCTGATTTCAAGTTCGGTGGGAGCAGCCGATGCTATAGCCAATAGAGAAGCGAGAGCAATGAAGAAATGCTTGGAGGCAAACATTGTTGCTTGAGCAAGAGGCTCGGGAAGAAGTAGACAGATGGAATTGGACGTGAAAGGGAGCGAAAAGGTGCACCTTTATAAGCCATAGCTCGATGTTTTTCGCAGAACTCACGAGGAAGTAAAACTGACAACAGTCATGTCGATTCCATATTTCGGTGAATTTTCTAACATACAGGCTGTTGTACTCCACATGAAGTACGAACTAAGTAGAAGGATGATTGTTCGAATACGGCAGTAAGCGGTCGTCGGCGCCCGACATTCACCGTAGTGAAGTCTAAGGAGAATGGGTAGCGCAAGATGCACAAGATGCCAAGACATTCTGTAAGAGAAGTGAAAATCGAAAATACTTTGGCCATGGAGAGTCGGTACTTACAACTTGACATTCATTGCAGTGCAGACTATTCGGCGAGATTTGAGAATTTGAATTGGGAACGGATGACGCATATCTGTTGTCTCCGAAAGAAGGGATCAACAAACAGAACGCATGGGCGACATTGAGAGGTCTCTGTGCAGGGAAGTGATCTCACCGACATCCATATTTGACCAGAGCTTCTTGAAGTCAATCTAATAATAGCATTACCTCCCGCAATTCTATCCTTCAAGGTTAAGTCGCCATGTCGCGTAGCTTGCCAGTGATATAAAAAATTCCCCACAATACCAACTAGGAAATTTGAAGGCATATAATTGAAATTGGATTAAGCCTGAAGCAGCATGGCAAAACCCCCGAAGAAATAGTAGACTCTATAGAAGGTGCTGACAAGATGAAGAATAAAGATCCGTATTCAATTGAGATGCTGCCCAGCCCCTGAAAATTCCACCAAGATGATATTCGTGCACAAACGGTACTCCATTGGCCCAGTTGCGGCGGGAAAGGAGCATGTGACGTTCTCGCATGCAGAAGTTCACCAGGAAGCAGCAGGTGTGGGCGTCTTCAAGAAAGTTAAGGCGTTGTAGTTGAAAATTAAGGAAAAGGACGTCATGATGACTGCACTATGGTTGTATTCGCCTCTGGATGAGGTGATGTGTATACCAGGGGTTGTAAGAGTTCGTTTGAAGAGAGTTCCTGAAGGGTAGCCGTAAATTTTGGATGGTAGGCACAGTGGAGTGAGAGGTACAATGTGCGGTTCGTCAAGACGCAGTTCAGGCGTGCTATCCAGCTTGTATGGGCGTGTTTGACAAAAGCTTTAGATTAAGCTAAGAAATCCCCGGCAATGGAGATTCGTCTCCACGTGGAACGCGATCGATCAGCAAAGTATTATCCGGCAGACGCTGCCGGCTCTGGTTGACTCACAAAACAGACGCGCGCGGCTTTGGGCAGGCCAAGTTTAAATACCCTCCAGCCCACTTCCCTGCAGATAACGACCCCCATGGCTTCCGAATCCCAACCGCCGACGCCCGCAGAATCCATCCTCACCCCCTCCGCCACGGGGCTGCACATCCCCGAGTCCAAAGATGGGTTCTTCGGCTATCCAGAGGAGAAAAGTCTACAGCATGTATGTTTTGCGTTGAATTGGCACGATGTGTGATCAGTTCGTTCATCGTTTATCGGAATACTCGCGCTCAGATAGAAGAAAAGTACTGGGCGCATAGGCGCGGCTCGGACGCACCATCGGACGTGGGCAGCTTCAAGCTGTCCGTGCAGGGATCGGCCCCGGGCGAGATTGTCGTTGAAGAGGAGGATGTCCAAGTCGGCGAGGCGCATGCTCATGACACTGGTATGTCTTCTTACCATTGCGTCTTCGATGCGACGCTCACATTCATCGCCCAGACGCAATCCTCACCTCCGAACACGCCCAGCTCTTCCACGCCTTCCAGCGCTGCCTCGAGCTGCGTGACAAGTACATGCTCAAATCGGGGCAACGCCTCGGGGACGATCCGCGCGACTACGATGGGCACTTCCCCGGGCTTGACGCAGCGCACGCCGACATTTCCGGGGAGAAGCCCGATTCCGACCCCGCGACGAACCGCCCCAGCATGCCGGACGTCGAGCCGTGGACAATATACCCGAAGCCCCCGCCGCCACACTGGCACTGGACGGACAAGGAGAAGGTCGTCAGCTCCGATGGGCATCATACGGATAAGGATGAGTTCTTCTTAGAGGAGTGTGCGGTTCCGGGTCCGCATGAGTGGACGTATAAATTGGATGAGAAGGGCGTGTTTCAGGTGTATAGCGATAAGGGTGGTGTGTATCTGTGCTTCTGTTAAGTCTACTATCTGCTGACGAAGTCTAGATGTGGAGAACCAAAAGCCTGCGTTTGACATCCCTGACATCAGGGAGTACTTCGTGGATCTTGAATACGTCCTCAGTGTCATCGCCGACGGGCCTACCAAGAGCTTCGCCTACCGAAGGCTGAAGTACCTCTCGAGCAAATTCGACATGTACACCCTCCTCAACGAGTTCCAAGAGCTCGCCGACATGAAAGTGAGCCCCTTCCGTCCTCATTGTATCCGAGCCTAGCTGACAGTTTCGTCTCTTCTTAGAGAGTCCCTCATCGGTGTGTCTGACCCTTCCTAACTTCCTTCTTGAGTAAACTAAAGCCACTCGTAGCGACTTCTACAACCTGCGCAAAGTCGACACGCACGTGCACCACTCCAGCAGCATGAACCAAAAGCATCTCCTGCGGTTCATCAAATCCAAAATGAAGCGTAGCCCCGACGTACGCCCCCCTCCCATCCCTCCCCAACCTCCAAATACTAACCACATCCCCACACCCCCCTTAGGACGTAGTAATCTTCCGAGACGGCGCAGCTCTCACCCTCGCGCAGGTCTTCCACTCCCTCAAGCTCACCGCATACGACCTCTCCATCGACACCCTCGACATGCACGCACACCAGGACTCCTTCCATCGCTTTGACAAGTTTAACCTGAAGTACAACCCGATTGGCGAATCGAGGCTGAGGGAGATCTTTTTGAAGACGGATAATTATATTAAGGGGCGGTATCTGGCGGAGTTGACGAAAGGTACGTGGTGGCTGGTCCTTTTAAATCAAGATGCGGGGGCATAGACTGATTGTGGATTGTGTGTGTAGAGCTTATGACAGATCTAGAGCAGACGAAATACCAGGTACGTTTTTGGCCTTCTTCTGGCGTAGGATATTAATGAATTTCATATGTAGAATGTGGAATGGCGCATCAGCATCTACGGCCGCTCCGCCGACGAGTGGGACAAGCTTGCCAAGTGGATCGTGAACAACAAGCTCTACTCGCACAACGTGCGCTGGCTCATCCAAATCCCGCGGTTGTACGACATCTACAAGGCCAATGGCTCCGCGCAGACGTTCGAGGATATCGTCACTAGTGCGTCTCCTCTATACCCTCCTTCAATAACCTTCTCTCATCACGAGTAAATAGATGTCTTTGGTCCCTTGTTCGAGGTCACGAAAGACCCCACGACTCATCCCGAATTGCACGTGTTCCTGCAGCGCGTGGTAGGCTTCGATACGGTCGATGATGAGTCGAAGGTCGAGAGGAGGATTCATAAGAAGTTCCCTTATCCGCGATTGTGGAACTTTAATCAAAACCCACCGTATTCGTATTGGTGCGTGGACCTCTATCAGCCATTCATGGGTGTGTCATGATGTTTGGGGACTGTTAGGATATACTACATGTTCGCGAACATGGCGAGCCTGAACAACTGGCGGCGCATGCGCGGGTTCAGTAAGCTCTTCTCCCTCCCCTCCCCTCCCCTCCCCTCCCCTCCCCTCCCCTCCCATAATCTGACCCCAACCCTTCCTATTAGGCACATTCGTCTTCCGCCCGCACTGTGGCGAAGCCGGCGACACCGACCACCTCACCTCCGCCTTCCTCACCGCGCACTCCATCTCGCATGGCATCCTCCTGCGCAAGGTCCCTGCGCTGCAGTATCTCTTCTACCTCAAGCAGATCGGGATGGCCATGAGCCCCCTCAGCAATAATGCGCTGTTTTTGACGTATGAAAGGAACCCGCTCCCGGACTTTTTTAAGACGGGGTTGAATGTGAGCTTGAGCACGGACGATCCGCTGCAGTTCCATTTTACGAAGGTGTGTTTTTTGGCGGGGTTTTGTTGCATCGTGTATGTCTAATGGTTTGATTGGGGATAGGAACCTTTGCTGGAGGAGTATAGTGTTGCGGCTCATGTATGTCTTACTAGTTCTACCGTCGTTCGGATGATAACTTATTGGGTTGCAGATCTACAAACTTCCGCAAAGCTCACTAGCTGAGCTTGCTCGCAACTCCGTCAGGCAGAGTGGCTTCGAGATGGAGGTCAAGCGCCACTGGCTAGGCAACGAGTGGTACCTCCCCGGCGCGGCTGGGAACGACATCCACAAGGTAACCCCCTTCCCTTTTATCATCTTGCCCAGTTCATGCCTCACCCTTAAATCTCACTTGCAGACCAACGTCCCCGACATCCGGCTAGCGTTCAGACACCAGACGCTGGTTGGCGAGCTGGACATGATTCGTGGAAAGATTACAGGGCCTGCACCAGGGCTGACGCATGCTAAGGCGCTTCATGGTGCGGACGCTGTACTGCCGACGGCAGATACTGTGGCTGCGAAAGCGATGTCGAGCCATGCTTAGATGATCTAGAAGTGGCCAAAGGTATTGGTTTGGTCGGCGTGATCTCAGTGTGCAGTGCCTTTGTTTAGCTGTGACAATACAATACTTCTATTTGTTTTCGGGGTTCTTATTCTATGTTTCTGACCGCTCTTCTCCATGATTCAATCATGCCAGCAACTTTTAGAAACTGGTGAGCTCAAACACATTTCTAGCTAACTTTCATCGACTCGGAGATTCGGTAGTCCAGATCACTAGCATCGATAGATCGACCTGCCCTGAACACATTTCCTGAGGGCTTTGGAAAACAACGCAACACGTGTGCTTCTGCCGGCGCCGTGAGTCAACGTTGCAAGGTTCAAACCAAATTCTGAGCGCTCAAGAAATTCCGAGGTGCGTCCATGTTAATTAGGAGCAACTACCTGCCCCTCCACTCATGAAACACTGCGATCAACAGGTTATCTGCTTTTCTGCTACTTTTCTTCACCGAACCTGAAGCTTTGTTCTTTATCTTCCGAAATGTTCGCAATTGCGAGCGATCGCTTTGTTGCCGGCATGTCTTGGAGTTTCTATGTCACTTGACAACGATTGCATCCTTCTTCGTTTGTCGTGGAACATTTCTTCTCAGCCACCATTGTGGTGCGCATGTTGACCTGCTCATTTGCTGATGATTGTCACTGATAAAGCCATCCCTGTTTTCCTGGATTCTACACACTTCTCGTTTTACAGGTCTATTTATGAGCTTCTTCGTTCGGGCTGATGATATTCTCTACATGATCTACATGAGAAGCTCGCTCTCTCGTTGCTCGTGCAATGATGATACTGTTTGGATTTTCATGGGCTTGGCTCAGTGAGATTCGTACCAATCGTGAGCCCGCCGATCCTTTTCCGCACCTCTTGCATAGTTTCCACTAGAGCGCTCACGGTGACAGTTGTGTCCTTTCCATTTCGGAGATTCGCCCTTCTTGTGCTAACCTTGATTTCTTGGCGTACAGATACTAGCAGAGCTACCCAATTTGTGCGGTTGGACATAAAACTAGGAGATTTCAGAAATTTGCGCCCCTCTCCCTCATCCTGCCTGTATGCTCCGGTGAGTATCTTGAATCTCCAAGTAGCTGCAGTTCCTCATCGTTAGCCCGCATATATTTTACCTGTCTTCCAGAACAACAATCACCGGTTTTCGCGTTCATAAATTCATCGTTCTCTCATAATGGCCATTATCATCCCCCGTCTCACGGTGGCCGAGGCTGCGACGATAATCAATGCTGTTATCGCCATCATTCAATATTCCTTTGGCCTTGCAGTAGCTATCGTGCTCATCTCTATCATCCCCGTCGTGAATTCAGCAAATACTTGGAGCGTAGTCGCCCGCGAACTGCAGACCTCCCTTTGGCCTACTCTTCTCCGAACTGGGTCATCCACTTCACGTCATGCTTCCCTACAAGTGTCTCTGGTTTCGAAGCTATCTCTCTTGACTGGTCTTCTTGTTACTCTAGCAGGCGTGGTCACGCCGCTAGGACTCAAACAGGGTCCTCCTCTTCCTACACAGTACGAGACCATGCCCGCTTCGTATATCAGCGATACGTCCCCCATCGGACTCGCCACCTCCCCACGCACAAACTACACTTACGGGCGCATTTGCGGCGCCTTTGGACCCGTGCCGTGTCCCGGAAATGGCAATGACGGCAACACCTCCCATATCGCGCCCTCAGTCATTGATACATTTACGAGCACTCCTTACGGTCCGTTTAGTATGCAATTCCGGCGATATTATCAGAGTGTTGCCGGGTATAACTACTCTATAACTAGGGCCACCTTTGGCACACTCCAGTCTCTCATTCTCCGGCAGGATATTTTCGCAGTGGATGGGTCAGTCGTAGATATGACTTCCCAGAATCCTGGAGTTGGTTTGTCGAATATTACCGCACCTTTGGAAGTCGTCAAACACGGGGCTACTTGGTCCCAAGAGATGTTGTGGCTCGAGCCCGTCACAGCTTGTGTCAACACAAACCTCACACTAGATTATATTCTCACGACATACTCGCAGGTCGGATCATTCAATCTCACCGACCGAGGTGGTTTCGCCAATCTTGCCCAGGAATATCCGGCTCTGAATCTAGATGGACAAAATATTGACCTGTATCAGCACGCGTACAAGGGCGCCTTCCTGAGTAATGCTTATATCATGATTGCTTTCGGTAACATGACGCAGAACCAGAGCTACGTTGGAAGGCCCTTCACTCTTGATCCACACAGGGACGTATTATTCACCCCAGGGGTTGTACAAAATCTCGGGCTAACATATCTCACTAACGTTACCACTCAACTGAGTCTTGATGTTAGCTGTCAGGGCTACGGCGGCGAAGACAAACCCAATATCTCAACCGTCGGCGTTCACTGCGGGGTTTTCCTCGGCCCCCCTTCTCGCACTGACGGTGGAGATCCTAGAGTTGAAAGCGTCAACTCAATATGGAGGCAAAATTTACATGTCTGCGCGAGCGCCACACGAGCCCGCGTACAGAAGGTCGATTTTTCGCTCAATGGCACCACGGCACCTGTCAATGTCGATGTTCTGAAGATATCGCGAAACCTCCAGTCCTCTAGAATTGTCCTATGGGGTGTAGAAAACACGAACGTGAATATCACTGACGTCGATGTCTTCTGGGGCTCAGTTAGCGACGCGTACGAGTCGAATCCGGCTCTATCTACCGTCCGAAGTGATATGCTATACGTCCCTGCCGGAACAACGGACCTTTGGGCGGTTCCAGGCGCCGGACAGCCGAGTACCATTCCTGCACTTGCATGGACCGCAGTCTATGCTGGCACGAGCACCTTCCCACTAGGGCTCACCGACTACTCCGGTATTGCGAACTACGCGCTAATGGGTCGTTATCAAGCCCTCGTGGCTACAGACGTGGATAAGGGCGCGGCCCAGATCCACAACCTCATCTGGACGGACATTGTCGCGAACAATTTAATGGGGAGCGGGACCAGCACCGTCCTGCTTGCGGCACAGTATCGCATCTCAGTGCTGTATAATCTCAAGTATGCTATTCCCCTACTGGTGCTCTTGCTCCTTTGGCTTCCGTCTGCGGTGGCAGGGTTGCTGATGCTCCTTGTGGGAGGGTTCAAGAGGATCAGATACTTGAGAGACCTGCTGAATCACACGTCCGTTGGAAGAACAGCTGTTGGAGATTCAGCCTTAACCGCTCTTGATGGTGCCCATTATAAAGGAGCATATGCCTCTGGCTCATCACTTACTCATGGTACGTCTTGGCATTCATGACGCGGAAAGTTCCTTTCTGTACGATTGCTAACTTGTTTTTTCGTTTCAATATTACAGGCAACGCGCATCTTAGCGAAGCTGACTGGGCAAAAAGTTCCGGGCGTACTCTTCTGGAATTCAGGCTCTCTGACTCAGCTACCCAAAAGTCATCGTCAGAGGAGGGAAATATTTTTCTCCCTTTATCGACACTCTCGCCCTCGCGCGAAGAACATAGTGATGGACAAGGTGGTTAAATCCGACGCGGCTAAATTCATCACCTGAAGCTTGACTTAGTTTCGCAATTTTTTGTATGTGTATCTTTACGAACTCAACTTTCATTGGTTTCTGGCACGCGCGTATGTACGGATGGCTAAATGCTATCCCCTGTCTAGCCGCTTTGAGTTCTAATATTTTTCAATAGAGCTCGGTCAGCTGTGATTCTTATCAGACGCAAAATATTCGAGCAATAGTGGTGATGTATTGTTTCGCAAGTTTTCCATCTTACGAGTCGCTCGCTTTCAATCATCTACGCTCTTCAGCCAACCTCCAGCGCATATCGAGTATGGAAACTATTCTCATTAAGTTCTATTTTTTCCCCTTTGTCTCTGGCACCATGCACCCTGCTGATTGTCTGATTTTCTTCCTTTTGGTATTCAGTACTTAAGCGGCGCCCAAATTTCAATGGGTCTAATTTATTAATATGTCGAAGCTGTTACGAAAAGCGTCTATTGACGATCCCGCTAACGGAATACGTCATGATCGTATAGCCTTATAAATTCAATCTTAACTTAAGTGAATATCTAAGGAAGACTATTCAAGATTGACGATGTTTAGTTACCAGGCCGACATTGCATGTAACTTGGTCCTAAAATTATATCCTCACGACATAATGAACTAGTGGTAGCAAGTCATTAGAAATAGTCGTCATTATATTGATGTTGGCTATCAAACCTATCCCCACAAAGATCGGCAGTGCTCTCGGACTGATGCTTTTCTGGCCATAGTTAGTAACGGCTCATATAGACATCTTTCCACCTATCACAGATAGGCGGCCGCGGGTGGACAGCTTACATGTGCTCGCACGTGCCGAATTGTCTTCACTCGATATTATCGGAACATACCCTCAGGTCGTTCCCCAAAAGGCCGCAGAATTTGGATATAAAGGGGGGTTTCCCTGCATGAAAGGGCTTTATTATAACCCTTACTCCTGCTATCATCTTCGGCAACATGGACGCTCCCAGCATACTTCTTAATAATAGGATCACGATTCCAATGATTGGTGAGCTCTACTTCAGATTTGCATTCGCCGGATCTTAATAGAGGGTCAGGCCTTGGGACATACAACAACTGGGAAGATGAATCTAAAGGAAACGATTGGCTCCTAAGTGCACTTAAGGTTAGATCCTTGCTCTCAGAAGGGTTTCTAGCGCATGCTTATTTCTCTCATAAGCATGGATATCGACATATCGACACTGCTAGAATTTATGGTGCGTGGAGCTTGAGCAACATGATTTCGTTGTCTTATTCTTCTCGGTATATTAATAATAGGAACTGAAATGGCTGTTGGACAAGCAATCAAGAAGTCCGGAGTGCCGCGTCGAGACCTATTCGTGACTTCTAAACTCCCGTTCGTGCCCGTCTTCTATGATCAATGGTATTGATGGCTCGAGACAGTTAACAAAAATACATTAGATGGAATCATCATCACCGTGTTGCGCAATCGTTTCAAGAGAGTCTGAAGGATATAGGGTTGGAATACATAGATCTTGTACGTATGTAATTCTTTTCCCCATTATATCATCACTGACTCGGAATTGCATTTATTTCCAGTATCTTATGCACTGGCCCCATGCAGTCGCTTATGATGGTCAGGCCTCTTTCAAATGACATGCGTTCGTCTTTTAAAGCTTTCACATTAGAGAAGACATTCCTCCCAAGAAATCTCGATGGCACTCTGAATACTGATTCAAGCATCACATTAAACGAGACGTGGTCGGAGATGGAGAAGCTCTTGCAAACAGGAAAAGTAAGAGCCATCGGTGTCAGCAATTTCTCCATTAAAACGTAATTCTATGCCCTACTCCATGGGATTTATCTAATTGATCATCACCTCCAGGCTTGAACAGCTTTTGAAAACTGCACAGGTGACACCGGCAGTTAATCAAGTCGAGTTAGTCCTCCAGATGGCGCCCTCGAGGAAGTTTGATCCTGACGAATTGGCTTTATTTTTAGAATGCACCCGTATTTGGCCCAGAATGAACTCCAGGAATACTGTTTGAAGAAAGGAATTTCCCTAGCTGCTTACACACCGAGCGGTAAGACAGACACATGCAATACGCGCCTTCTCGTTTCTCATTAGTTCTATTTGTACAGGCTCTTCAAAAGTCCACAGCGACCCAGTAATCTTGAAGCTTGCGAATAAATACAAGGCAACGCCGACACAAATAATCCTTGCATGGCATATTTCCAGAGGTACGATTGTCCTTCCCAAGGATGTTAACGTGAAAGGACAGAAGGAGAATATCGAAGTGCGTAATCTATGCAATAACTAAGGGGTTCAATCCAATTAATAAATTCTAACAGCTTCCGAGGCTCGAAGGCATTGATATTGCAAAGATTTCTGCACTAGATCGCGGACAGAGATTGACTAACAAGGCAGACGTGAATGGTTTGGTCTGGGGATGGACATATGAGCAGCTAGGTTGGTGAGAACAGCATTCCGCTGCTTGATTGATTCGCAGCAATTGTGTAACATAATGTTGGCATCGAATAATGTTCAGCACATGCAAATTCTCCTTCCAAGTGTTCGAGCACGTTGGGGTAAGAAAAATGCAGGATCGCCAATGAATAAATATATTACCTCTGTTAAAGCTGCTGCGCCTTCTCCATGGATCTCACCCTTTTCCAGCGAAATGTAAGTGCTTAGTGGGGTAAAATTATCGCAGAAGATGCATTACAGTCCTTGTTTCCCGGCCTCGTTTTGCCAAAGCGCCCGCTGTCGCACTTGGGCGCGTCGAGCTCGACAGATGCCCGTATCTATAATTATAATGCGTGAGGAAAACTGCAATGGGAACAGATGCCGACTGCTTTCTTGGCAAGTTAAGTAAGGATGATCAATGTCTATTCGGAAGGGTCCTGAGGAGAGAAGGCCCAGCCTTAGAACGTCATGCAGGGTAAACCTGGATGGACTCTCGGGAGGCTGAAGAAGGCATGCGATTATGGCAAGTCTGATTTGTATCAGAAAAGCCTGCGCAGAACTTCATTTATGTATATACATACCGCTTCTTGCCTCCAATAGGTAAATCACAATCAAGACAGAGATTTTATATCGGACTCCTTGACTGAGGGAGAAAGCGCAAGCATGAAGTGTAAACAGCCTGCAGGTGGAAAGATAGATCCAGCTCGCTGGAAAATAGATGGAGATATCCAGGATATAATAGCCCCGTCTCTATATCGTTCTCTTTGCCGCATTACAAGAGCTCGAGATTGCCGGCTGCTGTAAGTAACTAAATCTTGACAGCCAGCCTAGTAATCACAACAGAAATCGGCCCGGAGAAACGGGATGATAATCATTCAACGTAGTGGACCTTATCAGAAGGCGCGGACAGCGCCTGACCTGAACACTCTCGATCCCTGAGACTCAATACGCCCACGGGCCTCTTCGCGGGAGCGCATCTTCGCCAACAGCTCGGCATGCTCCAGCCCAAGCACCTCCTGACTCGCGGGGTTACAAGCCTGAAGAAGTAGGGGATTCTTCAGTTCCTAGTAAGTAGCCGCCAATGGGGTGCAGACGCTGAGCCGTCTCCAGAACAGCGGGCGCACGAGATCTTGGTAAGCTCTCCCTCGGGATCTGATGGTGCCACGACCGAGAAGGAAGTACGTCCCGAGCAGTGTCATTAAATAACTGCGAGTGGGCTTCTTATTCTCTTGTCTATCACGAGTACTGGGAGCGGGGGATATGTCCTAGCTAATTGAAGCACAAAGGTTATGATAAGACTCCAAGAAGATTCTCCAAGATCACCGCAGATTTATAGTACAAAAGAGGGAGGCGAGACACCCACGCCCTGCTGCGCAGCGGCAGATTGTCATTTGTGCACGCCCAGATCCAGGAGAGAGGCCCCACCAAGAGTGCTCGACTACAGCAAGTGGATACCTCGCGAAGTCGCGGGGAACGAAAGATGGCCCAGCCCAGATCAGTAATTGGCTGAGAACCTGCGTCTTCGGAGCGAATGCACTCGGTGAGAAGTCGAAGCTCGACGATACGGTGGGCCCTCTCATCTTCCAAGTCTAAGCAGAGATGTCGATTCGACAGAGACCAGCGCGGTGGTAAGCACCCACGTACATGAGGAGATCGCGAGATGGGGTGATCATCATCATCCTGAAGAAGTTGTGCTTGGCGCGGCGCCGAAAACCAGACATAGACTCAACGAAAGAGAGAGAGAGGGACTCGAAACTTGAGAGTGGTGCGCCTCATGGTTCGCGCGATGCGAACAAATTCCCACTCAAATTAGAACGGAGAAGACAATTTTGACAGCCGCGAATATGCCGCCGGCCTTGCGTCCTGCCCGACTTTCCTTCTTGGACGATCTGCTCACCGAGTGCTGCCTAAAATTTTTTACCTGGTGCTGCTGTTTATCTGCACGTACGTACATGCGATTCTTGCAAGATCTAGTTGTTTCTGTTTCCCATTCACACTTATGTACAGAAACAATTTAGAATTCGAACCATCATCATATTCATCATTTGTATACACACAGCAGCGCATAAGGACGGGAGGGGGGTTATAGCAAGTACTTTAGTGGTATCAACAGTCAAAACGAGCGCGGGGGTTGGGGAACAGGAGGTTTTAGTAAGCCGATTCGAACGCAAAAACAAGCCTTGTCCATCGGAGCCAATGTGTGAAAACAAAGAGAGAGAGAAAAGGGATTCGTAAATCCATGGATGATGAGGATGATGATGTGGATGCGATGATGATGTGGACTGGGTCATGGATACAACATTGGATTGGGTTGGGTTGGGATTTGGGTTCTGGAAGACGTCTTGGATGTATGGGCAAAGAAGAAGAAGAAGAGTGAAGTGATGCATGTATAGTGGGTTGGATGCGGAAAGAACGAGCGGCACGCGAGAAGAAGAGGGTTCATCCACAGTACATCGTGTCCCCAATGAGCGTGTACGACAACGGGGTCCAGGTGCACGCGATGAACTCAGCGAAAAGCGGCCGCACACTAAAAAAAAATATGAACAGAAATGAAGAAGCATGCATGCAAAGGTCAAAAAAGCAAAACAAAAAAAGACAAGTAATCCAAGACGAGGTTCTCTATGTAAGTAACGTGATCAAGCAATTAAGTAAACGGGGAAGATGAAAGAAACAGAAACAGAAAAGAAAAGCGGAAGAACGCGGAAAAGAAAGACAGGAAGTGCAGGGGGAGGAGCAGGGGGGGCTATACGTAGCATGTACCCGAGGGATGAAAATAGATACTTTATGGCTGACGAGGGCAGGAAAGGCGAGGGAGGGCGCAGGTGCTCCTTGTTTGGGGGGCAGAGGCACGGCTGCGCGTGGGTGGGCGAGGCATACACGATGGGTGGCGAAGTGGAGGCGGGAGGAGTCACATTGGAGGGAGACGCTGTGGGAGTCGAGATGAGAGGACCAAAGGGGAGGAAGCAGGTATCATGTCGGCTTGTAGTATATCGTCGTCAGATACTAGAAGAAAAAGAAAGAGCGTCAGCACCAGGTTGGATTCAGGCGAGGTTCAAACGAAAGACGAAAGTGAAAAGATGAGCGAAGGAGAGAGGAATGACAAAGATCCTCTCCTTCAACCTCCCAAAACCAAAAGCAATACAAAAGCGAAGCCAAAGCAGGAAATATAGAAATAAAATAACAATAAAAAACGAAAACAGCACCAAACCCACCTTCTTCCGATAACGTGTCGTATTACCAACAGCCAACACCCCATTCTTAATCGCACTCGTACAAAGATGGTGCAGCACCACATGCGACGGTACGGACAGCACCGACCCGTCATCCGTCAGGGACGGGCCGGCTGCGTCGATGCCGATGGCGCGCGAGCCGGTGGGGATGGACGTGGATAGTGCTGGGGTGGGGAGGGAAGTGGGGGGTAGGGAGGAGGGAGGGAGGGTGAGCGAGGGGTGCGGGGCATGCGTCGGTGTTGGTTGGGTAGGGGGTGTGGTGGCGGAGGCGGGTACGGGTGTGCGTGATAGCGTGGGGGATACTCCGCGCGGCGTGTTGTCCAGAGGGGGGGACTGTGCCTGTGCCGACGCGTCCGGCTTCACCTCCTGTACCCCCTCCTGTGCCTGTTGGGCGATCCCACTGGGCGGCTGAGCAGGAATACTGGGCGTCCCGGGGGTAGGTGTGGTGGGCGCCGTGCTCACCGCGCTTGTGGTCGTCGTGTTCGTCGTCGTCGTGGGCGCATCCTCCATGATGTCCGGTTCCCCTCCACGCACGGGCGACACCTCTGGCACATCCCCCATCCCCGCGCCACTCCCATCCTCCGACGGCGGGGGCGGCACCAATCCCCCCCTCCTATCCCTATCCCTCTCCTCCCTATCCCTTCTCCTCCCACTTTCTCTTTCTCTCTCTCCCCTATCCCTTCTCTCCCTCTCCCGCCCCACCTCCTCCCTCTCTCTCTCCCCCCTCCTCTCCTTCTCCCGCCCCACCTCCTCTCTTTCCCTCTCCCCCCTCCTCTCCTTCTCCCGCCCCTCCCTCCGCCTCGCCTTGCCACCCCCGGGCGAGCCGCCCTGGCTCCCCCCGCCCCCACTCGGTGCCGGGCTTACGCGGGTGTTCAGGATGAGTTTATCCAAGTGGCGAGGGAGTGACGGGGCAGGAGGGATATTGGGTGCAGGGACGAAGCCGTTTATCACGTGGTGCTGGTGGTGGTGCGCGTGGTGGGAGGGCGGGGACGACGAGGCGAGGAGGTAGGCCTCCTCTTCGCGCGCGGCTTCGAGCAGCTCGGGGGGGAGGGTGGAGGTCCATTGGGCCTGATACCCCGGCGTGGTGGCGGTGGCAGTTGTAGGCGACGTCGGTTGCGGGTGCACAGGCGTGGAACGGGCAGGCCTCTCATCCTCCCCCTCCCCTGAGCTCGCCGCGCTCCAAAAGCTCTCCCCGGGCACCAACTTGCCTCCCTGCGTCCCCGTCTGTGTCTGTGGCGGTAACACCAGCTTAACCTCCCTCTTCCCTCCCTCTTTCTCCATCGGGGGCGAATACCCCACCGCCCCGGCCCCCCCTCCCCCCACAGCAACATAGTTTGCGAGTGACCCCTGGTCGTCCACGGCGGTCGGGTAGGCCTCGGAGACGCGCCAAACGTCGTCAACGAGAAATCGGATGTGGTGCGTGCCTGGGTGGAGGTGGATCGTGATGTGGTAGATTTGGGAGGTGGGTGATCTGGGAGAGGGAGGTTAGATTGGGTTGGAGGACGAGGAGAGGGGGAAGGAACGAGGGGAGGAGGAAGGGAGAGGGGATGGAACGAGGAAGGAATAAGGATCACGAGGAACGGAGAACGGGGAACGGGGACGGAGGGAAAGGTGGAGGAGCCAGATCGGGCGATCTGCGAGGAGCTGCTGCTGCTGCTGAGGGGATCTGGGCGTGGGGCAAAGATCCGGGCAGCAGGGCGCAATGATGTGGGATAAATAGGAAATGGATGAAAGAAATGGGACGATCCCGCTGCTGGGAAGGTGGGGCAAAGATCCGGGGGCAGCAGCAGTGGAACAGGACAGGAAAGTTGCGAAATGAAAGAGCGAAATGAAAGGTGATAACGATAAAAGACACAAAACATAAAGCAAAGAACGCAGCACTCACTCTCGTTCCATCGCCTGCCTCCCCTGCCAATCATCGTCGCTCGCTCTAGCCAGCAACACCGTCCTCCCGCCTCCACGCCACGTAATCCTCACAGGCACCGGTTCTCCCAAGATATCCACCCCGGGGCTCTCCAGCTCGCCCTCGAAATCCTCCTCCGCCACGACCCCAGGGACAACCGCCTTCCCCAAGGCAATGGGGATGGAGGAGTGCACTGTCTCCCGTACAAAGCCGCTGGGGAGGGGCGAATGGCTTGGGGATGGGAGGGGCGCGGGCGGGGAGGGCCGGTGCTGTTGTTGGGATTGGGAGTAGAGTTCCTGGATGCGAGCGGCGGCGGCTTGTTGGCGGGGGTTGTACGCTTGCTGCTGCTGGCTCTGTCTTTGGCTCTGCGGCTGTGGCTGCGTGCCGCGGAAGTACGTATTCGGTCTCGAGGGTGGGGGGAAGGGCGTGTGGGTGCTCGGCTCCTCCGCCGCGGCGAGGACGTCGCTCGCGGACGGGTAGATCACTGCGGTAAGCCGTCCGCGGTCGGCCTGAGGGGAGGTGGGGATGGGGATGCTCTGTGTCTTACGGCTCTGGGGATGGTGAGCGGGGGTGAGGGAGAGGGACGCCAGGTCGGGGAGCTCGAGGGACTTCTTTTTTGTGCGGAGGGAGCGGTGGGGGACGCCCGGGGCGGGGGAGTTGGAGTGCTGGCGGCGGTGCGGATGCGCGGTGGGGTCGGGGGACGAGGACGGGTGCCGCGAGTTGGAGGCTGCGTTCCCCATTGGAGGAGGAGGAGGAGGAGTGGATCCTGATACTAATAGCTTGTTCACAAGGATCCAGTAAAGATCCTATCGATTCAATCAATTCCATGAACCAATCACTGATCGCTGTTGCCCCTTGTTTGCCCTATGAATATACGCACCCCAGATCACCCTGTCCACCCGTCCGCCCGATCATCATCACTCGCCTCTCAACCACATCCACCGTCGGCGTCTCTCTTGACTCAGAGTCCAGAGCACTGGTGCTCGCTTTGTTCGTCTCCTTCAGGACGTTTGCTTCCGTTGCTCTCAGCTCTCATTCAATTTCGCGGATGTATTTCATCGCTGGCCGTAAGTTCATGATTACTTTGGCTGCAATACAGACTTTCACCACTAATCGCGCACACCCTCCGACCCGAATGACTCGGTCACGAACAAAAAGCGTCTCTACGTAAGTGCGTAGGTAAGTCACTGAAAACAAGACCTCCCTTATATAAACGCACGGCAGCGCGTCCGCTCTCCGAGCATCACAGGTACAACTATGTGCTCGGCCGCTGTAAATATGCACAATGATACGTACAATTCGCGTGTAATGACCTACAGCTAATGCCATGTGAACTTTCTAAAGACTAATCGCCCTTGCATGCGAATAGATAGTTCTCTTCGATTTCGGGTCCTGAGGTGATTAATTCATCTATCCGAGTCCCAGTGCATTTAAGTTTGATTTTCTGTAGCTACGACCACTGAATCCCTGATAACTTGCATGTGAACGTTCTAAAGACTAATCGCCCGTGCATGCGAATAGACTGTTCTTTTCGATTTCGGGTCCTGCGGTGATTAATTCATCTATCCGAGTCCCAGTGCATTTAAGTTTGATTTTCTGTAGCTACGACCTGATAACCTGTACAGCCTCCAGAGCGTCGCAACTCTTAATCAACCCCGCGCCAAACGCGTCCCGTCTCCCGAGTCATCATCGGGCACTTTTAGCATACTTCGCCATGTGGTTATGCATGTGCATGGACCGTTTAGACGCACACACCCACCTAAGCATACCTACTTACTCACTCAGTGTTGTCCGGTACCGGGAGGTGATGGTACCTTCGAAGTCCTCCGCATCGCCGACAAAGCGGTACTTTCGTCGTCTTGTGTTTGATCACCTGGTGCATGGCTCGACCTGGACTGGACTTGGACTGGGGGTGCACGAGAGGGGATATGTATGGCGGCGGCGCTGTACATGCAGGCTGTCTGTCGCTGTGCTTATACCCGACAGTGCCGGTGTACGTGCTTCGATTGAGATTTACTTACCATTACATGAGGATATGGTACTCGCTATTACTTACTAGATTTCATCATCATGATATATCTCGGTGCCTCAGCCTCAGTGCCTATATCTTTAGAAAACCAATAATTGGAAAAAGGTGCAAGTTGATTCTGGGCTAATCCTCGTCCACCTGAGTGCCTTGCCCTCGAATGTCTACTCAAAATAACCTCGCGCACGACGCAAGCACAGTGTCTACGAAAGAAAGGGACGTCACAGACATTGTATTGGTGCGTTCAGAATTATTTAAATACAACACCTGGGCAAGTGCTTGGCGGACCGCCGCCACACCCGCACCTGCGCCGTCTCAACAGCGGCACCGAGCGTGCTGTGTACTTAAAAAAACGGGGTCCATACCTTCATAGCACCGTACACTCACCAGCACGAATTCGGTCACACATGGCGTGATTGGCACTCGCGTTCGCAGGGGCAAGGCAATCTTCCGGGGCTACGCTATATTTAACCACTGTATAGGATTCGGCTTTGTGTGCGTTGATTTCCTCCCGACGTGTTGTTGGCATCTACTTAGCGCGTTGTTTGAGGGTGGAAATATTATTGAAACCCAGGATTTCTTTGGGCTTTCACGGGCAGTACATGGGTAGGATATTGGGATCCCCTTGGAGAAGAAAGCTGAGTTGATTAATGGATGAAGTCTCCGGAGAGCGTGGACCCTATGTTCAATAGTCGCCATTCTCCAGCACTCTGAGAAGAAACTCGCAGGAGACTCAAGGAGAGTCAAGACCGCATCAACTTGATGCTTCGGAGGTATTTGTTATGCAGAACCGTCAAGGATTCAAAGTGGCCCGGAAAATCTGGGAATTAAAATTTGTATTTCGTTTGAATGAGTTTTCTAGAATGAAGACAGAGTCTAGGTGAATCACCAGCAAGTTTGACAGAAAAAAAGGGTCATCGCGGGAGACAAGCTGGCGGCGGAGATCACTCGGACGTCTTATTTGCCCCAGAAGGATCAGCCAAACCTCACTTCAACAAAGCCGATGACAAAAAGTCTTAGTTTGATTTAAGCGCGTTTGCACAACAGGGCCAAATACGGGGATCTACTTATCAACGCGTTCCAACTTCAAGCGCTTGCGACGTCCGATAGCGATCGACTCGCAACTCAAGTTTACTCTTTGCAGGATCGGCGGAACGCGCGTAGATCTAATCGACATGCCTGTTCCGCATTTGAATCTCCGTGTTGCGGTGGTCCAGTTCTGTCCGAAGGCAAGCGCGTCGCCATTGAACAGTTGTTCGATTAGGAACTCATGCTGCTAGTTTGGGTTGTATTTTGTAGATAGGTCAAGTTCAGTCGAATATATTGCGCGCTAGAGCGCTGTGCCAAAAGTATACCCATTCAACGCCCGTTTTAATTTATTGTTATTAATCTACTACGGCGTGTACCGCTTCTTGAGGCTTAAACCGCAGTCTATTGATCTCCTCTGCTTTCCCGAGATGGCATTCACCGGTACGCACTACTCATGCATTGCGCTATTTTATTTATTTATTCAATAATACAGGCTATGTATTTGAGAACGCCTCTGCCATCCGGCCACATTTAGAAAAGCCACGCACAGGCCCGACCTCAGAATTCTGCGCAGAGTTGGCAAAAAACCTGCAGTGCTACGTTCTTGCTGGGTATCCCGAAACCCTAAATGCCGAAGACTTGAATGAAATAGAAAACGAGGAAAAACCTGAAGGTGAAAATGGGTCAATAAACAATAGAGAAGTTGTTGGCGCCAACAGCGCCGTGTTATATGGTCCAGCCGGCGAATGGGTAGGTGGGTACAGAAAAACGAATCTATACCAAACTGATATGTCCTGGGCGAAAGCAGGTAATTATCTTTTACTTTTTCCCTACATCCGGTGCCAATTTAATTGCTTCCCCAGGTACTGGCTTCGCCACCTTCCAACTCCCCGGCCCTCTCCAAACAATGAGCCTCGGAATATGCATGGACCTAAATCCGCACCCACCAAAACTATGGACGCTCTCAGACTGGCCATACGAAATTGCCGAGTACTGTTTAGAGAAGAAGGCGAAATTGCTGATTCTGCTTAATGCGTGGCTGGACTCGGGGGAGGAGCCGGAAGAGGACCATGACTGGCGGAATTTAAATTATTGGGCGGCGAGGTTAAGGCCTTTGTGGGAGAAGGAAGGCGGCTCGGACTCGGAGCTGAACGAGAATGACGAGGATGAAGCTGCTCTCCAGGATGATGATGGAGATTTGGGTGAGGAGATGATAGTTATTATATGTAATAGAACGGGCGAAGAGAATGGTAAGTGGTGTTTACTTGGTTTGAAACTTAGCTGGCTAAAATATGGAGCAGGCAAGAAATTTGCAGGTACTTCGGCCATCTTCAGTATGAAACGAGGCTCTGGACGTCCGAAGTTGCTCGATATGATGGGACGGACGGAGGAAGCTGTTCGTGTTTGGAACATTCAAGTATTAGGTGAATAACCGGCAAGACAACGCATATCTTCCAGAATATTTAAATATAACAGATACTGTATATGATACGACTACGGTGATAAATACATTCAGGGTGCCTTTTCTTTCCCTCTCCTCTTCCGTGTTCCACAGATACGTTTCAAGATGTCAATAATTCCTTGTGAGTCTTCAAAGTCCTCATCGTCGCCGTTCCAGAGATCTAACTGGCGCAGCGTTTGCAGCGCGTCCTCCAGAGTCGATATCCGGCGTTTATAGCCGTCGGCAGTGCTGCTCATGGAGAAAGCCGAGAATTCAATCTCTCTTGTTACGTCGGCCAATATTTCGTTCCTGAAAGAAACGTGAACATTATAGTCAAGGAATATATGAAAATTATCCAGCGACCCTGCTTACCTAGCAGACAAAGCGGCAGGAGCGCTTTCCAGCTGATCCCAAAGCGTTTCTGGATGCGGACCTTTCATGAAAACTCTATGCAGTCCTCGTCGGATTGTCGTATATGCATCTTCACGTGAACCTGCCTGTAAAAAAATGTGGAAGGATTGAGACCTATATCCGAAGGCCTACTCACCGGAACTTTATTTGAAGACGAGTGTTCGAGGTCCATGACTATATCCGGCAGGTCGACTGGAGATGCTGTGGATCTCCGGTGTTAGATCCACTATGAGGGGAAGTAAGAAAATAGGCGATGCACAGTCTCGGGTTGGTGACTCGTTCTCGTAATCATTGAACAGCGGAACATCTTCTGCAAGGTTTGGAGTATCTTCGTCACTGATGTCTATCACGATTTGTTCTATAGTCGCGGACTCTGTCACGTTCTCCACATGAGATGGCTTCAATGGCGTCTTGAAGGGCGTCTTGAAGGGCGCTTTGAACGGTTTCCTTAGACTGGACGCTGAATCAAAAGGCTTCGTAACTTGGCTCTGGTTAACAACCGACGATCTTACAAAGCAGAAGACGCTTACCAAGAGCAGGAACGAGTCCAGCATGAACTTTGGTCTTCTTCGACAGGCAACTAAGGTCAGACCCAGGACGTTTGTTGGCCCCATAAGAAGCTCGAGACGCAGGCCGAGTACCCAACTGACGTCGATTTGAACCAGATACGCTTTCTGCTCGAGGTTCAGGAATTTTTTTTTGCTCGTTCACTGCTGGCCGCGCTGAGACGTCAACGTCTGGGCTCAGTTTGGAAGATCTCTGTTTAGTCTTCTCGGGGTATTTGCATATCTATAGTCGTCTCAAGTGAGTAAGAATTCTTGATATAAATAAAAAATAACGCACGTCGCACATCGAGTTGCAATATCTTTTGACAATCGCAACATCGTTCGAGTCGATAGTTTCTCCGAAATATCGACATATAGACTGTTAAAAATAATGAAGGATGTAACTCGAAATAATTTTTACCAGATTTCAACTTACCACATGTCTACAAATATCCGTGCTCTCCGCAAACTCAATCAACTGTTGGAAAAGTCAACAGCGACGAATAATATAATTAATGTCTATACCTACTGCTGAAAGACTATCTGTAGCTCTCTGAGTGGGTGTCGGTCCTTCGGTTTCTTCTTGTTGACGCTCAAGGTTTGGGGTTGCCACCCATCTCTTTACACAGACAGCGTCCTGTCGAGCTGACGGGTTTATGAGCTATAAAAAAAAGAGAGACGTTTGCAACTGTACTCACAGTAATATAAAATACATTTGGATGGCTACCGTGGAGCGGTTAGCATATGATAAAATCAAATGATCCCACCGTGGCGACTTACAGATCCATCTCGGCCAGCGCGACCTTCACCGCCATTTATCAATATAAATAAAGCGGCAAGAGCATCTTAAAACGCACCTGTTTCTTGATAGTATCCTACAAACGGTAAACCGCGATTTTAGTTAAATATGGGTATATTGGACGGCGCGAAGTGGAGGTTCAGCCATACCTTCAAAGCTTTTCGGTAGATCGTAGTGAATGATGTATCTGTAAGACAAAAGAGTCAGTGCAAACAATTAGAATAGAGACAGCAGCGTAAGAACCTAACGTCGCTCTTGTCTATACCAAGACCGAATGCTATTGTTGCAATCACCTATATTAAGTCTGCGCGTCAGGTGAATCCTTTATCTGTCCGATATACTCACCAAGTCCACACCGCCTTCTCCCGATCCCCCGATTGTCCAGTTTTTTAGGGTCGTGTCAAGAGTGTTAGACCTAAGATAAAGTTATTCGCCTCGCTCCGTATCAGCTGCCCTGCACCGCACAAGTCACTCACTTGATGCCCCGATGGTATGGCCGGGAATTGAGACCTTTGCCTCTCAAATAAGCCGAAAGTTCGTCGCATGTCGCGCGCCTTCGGCAGTAAATAATACCGGAGGATGGTCTTCCCCTTCTCCTATAAAGAGTAGTAATGTATTCGAAGATGTCTTCCATTTGAGAGACAGGGTTCGCGTCAGGACGGTACCGGACCTACGTGCTACTGTTAGTACTGACAATAACGATGATGGTGCCACATCAAGTACCTCATAAAATAGATTTGAACGATTGAACGGATGGAGTGCTCGGAAAAGATGCTCTTCGGACATCTTGAGACTTCTTACAATGTCATTTTGAACGCTAAGAGAATCCATGACGTTAAGATTAACTAATGCTCTGTGCAAGAGGCCACGAAAACATACGCAGGAGTCGCAGTTGCAGTCAACGCCATAATTGGTACGTCAGGGTATCGATCCCTAAAGCGCCCTAGTCGTCTATATTCTACACGGAAGTCGTGGCCCCATTCCTGAGCCAAATTATTATAAGATAAGACAAATAAAGCTAGCTTCGCTACTCACCGAAATACAATGTGCCTGAATACGAATGAGAGTTGTGAGATGGAGATAGAAAAAACAATGACTTACTTCGTCCACCACGAGGCGATTTAGTTCTCCTTCGTCGTAAACGTTATTCAGTAACCGCATAAAGTCCAACGTGCACAGCTTCTCAGGCGTAACTAATCATAAAAATGAGTAGTTTGGAAAATAGAATTGTGCACGGAATGATGCATACTATATAATAGCCTGATCAGAGGATGCCCAGAAGATATGTCTTGTATTATCTGGCAAAAAATTGGCATGAAAATCATAAAATCATATGAAAAGCTGACCTCTTGCTTTTCTGACTCGCGTGTTTCCGATGTCAGTGATGCCACATGAATATTTTTCTTCCGCAGACTTTCGATCTCTAAAGGCAAGACAGTTTAAACAATAAATCAATGGCGATGTAATTGGTGAAGAACTCACGATTCTTCATTAAAGCTTTGCCTATAGGTTAGCGCCCGAGACGTATATCCGATGCGGGGATACATACCAAGAAGAGGAGACACCACTACAGTGACTCCGCGCTACGAATAATGTTGGTTATAGGAAGATATGGTATTGTGGCAACACCATTACCTGCTCTGCTACAGCTGGCACTTGAAAGCAAAGACTCTACATACCACTTTTTACAATCAACGCTTTGCGAGCCTATGCGGTACTACGCACCTTTCCCATACCGGTAGGAGCCACAACAAAGACATCGCCACCTGAGCAATCGCTAAGAACCTATAAAGTTATGTTAACTGATGTGCTCACCAAGAACCGCTGCATCAATTATCTGCTTCTGCTTCCCCTTATATTCAGCATGTCCAAAGACTGGTAGGGATTAAGAGTTTAAGAAGATCCAAATGAGTATATGCACCAGTCAGTGATCATATGCCGCATGGCCTGCTCACTATTTGTTAATACACTGCAGAAAGATCTATCAGTAACGCCGTTTAAGAATATATCCTTTAGTAACGTACTGGAAGCAATCGTTCGTCACACAGGGTGTTCTCTTCAGCTTGCTGGCATTCATCTTCGCGTTGAAGTGATTTGGCGTATCGCTGTGGTCTTCTAGATTGGGATAGGAGGCCGCTGGAGGTGTTTGGAGAGCCGAGGAGCTCCAAACTTCATATACATCTTCAATAGGATAGTGTGAGCGTTGATCCATTCCATGAGCCATTACTAGAGTGGATTACGGCCAGGAGAGGACGTCGTTAATGGAAGAGCGTGTTAGCCGATGTTTGATGCCCGTGTTGGCTGCGTCACAGCTAGTCACAATCGCGTCTCCGTTGTGACTCGTGACGTGACCGATCGCGTAGAGTGCAGTACATAATTTATCTTCGCATTTGCAAAGTTTAAAAAAACTTATGCGTCCTGTTCTACATTATATAAATACATTTTCACCTTCATATATTACTTCCTGAATCCAAAGAGAAGCAACTACTCATTCAAGACAGTGGGAATACCGGCCAACTTCATCTTCACTCCGATCTCGAAGAGATAATCAAGGCACTACAAGATTATAGGCATGAGAACGGCGCAGAAAATGGAAGATAGATTGTCGTAATACCTCTGTCTGGGTTTTGGCCTTTTCCCAATCAGTTCCTGTAAGTGAAAATCGGATCAGAATGAGATTTTGGTAAATTCGGACGAGATTAATTCTTACCCCAAACGTAGACGCCGTGTCTTCGCACAAGCACGCCTGCTGCATCAGGGTAGGCACGCATGGCTTCAGCCATGCTATCTTTGAGATCCTCCTCATTAGGCGTGTTCTCAATGATGGGAAGAACAAGGGTATCGAGATACGACAATGCCCGACCCGTTCCCGCGACGCGAACGCCCTTAATCATCTGGTAAATGCAAGAGCATAAGTTCAGTTCCTGTACTAGGGATTTCGGTGAGTTATTTATTCACCTCCTACGTGACCTGGATTAGCGGAAGCAATTCAAGATACGAATTAGCGACTTACTTGGTGAGAGATGGTGAAGACGGACCCAGACCACAGCAGAGTCGCCATCACCGCGTGCTGGGAATGCGTATGAATACAGCTTCCAGCATCTCTAAGATTAAAGGAATTCCAGAAAAGCGGCGTGCACGCTGATTCCTTCAGGTTTAGAGCGGGCCGACGGAGAAACACTCTGTCGGTGTGAGGGGAAGGCTCCGGCTGAGGGTATGGTAGCACGAAGATGTGCGTGGGTTCAATACGCTCTTTCTGGACACCAGAAGGCGCTATGTATACCTTGTCACTGTTGAAAGATTAAACCTTTCCAGTAGGAACTTGGGAGGCACTCATCATACCCAATTCGAATGCAGATCCCACCGCCAGTTCCTGTCACCCAGCCAAGCTTGATAAGTAGGATCAGAAAATGTTATTTCTGTTATAAACTCAAGACTCGCTTGATAGAAAGAGCGACACAGAGCCGGAATAAGATTGGCAGGCTAATGAACGATGAGAAACTTGTCAAAGCATTCCAATGTGCATCCAACGTACATGTATTGGATCTGTCGATGTGACGAGACTCTCAGAACTTTCCGAAGACATTTTCAATCAACTGAGGTCGCAAGAAATCACAACGAGGTCGAACTGGTGACTATGAAGCAGCAAGACTTCATGGTTTATAACGCACTGACCTTTGAGAGTGAGTAGCAAAAATGGAAGATCTCGATTGGGATCGATGAATCCAAATTTAGGTGTAGGTCGCGTGACGCCGTAATTCCCTTTTATGTCGAACTTCAACTCTCTTGCCACCATCATCTCCAAAGGTTCCAACTTCCCAGGGAGCTAGCATCTGGCTTGCATCATCTGCTGTACATACCTTTGCTGGGGCCCAACAGGTGAGACGCTCAAAATTCGGTATAACATATCATCGACAGCACGTGCGAATAGCCTTAAAAGTGCTGTTCACCATCACGCTGTTCTCTCGAAAGCAACCCATGGTCTCGCATATGGCCCAATAGCGTAGAAAATACATCTTCCGAGCTTCTCTCTTCTTAAAGTCGCCAGCACATGATGAATATTGTCGATTATGTCTCTTGCGACGGTCCGAGGGATGAACTCCGTGTCGGCCCGTGACTCCACGAAACGACGAGCAACTCCTCAAAATGAATGGAATGTGAGTTAATGCGCTCATTTTTTTTGATCTAGCACCTCCCCAGCATGTTAATCTCGTCTTACGTATTTTTTAGCTTGTCGGTTGCTACAACCAGCCTGGCTCTTAGCAATGGAGTTGCCGTGGCGCCACCTATGGGCTGGAATCCATACAATGCTTTCCTGTGAGCACTAAAGCCCGTTTTATGCCTTGAGAAGTGAATCTTACGATTCCATTTCAGATGCACCACCACAGAAACGCAATACAGATCGAATGCGCAGAGCTTGATTAGTCTGGGCCTCAGCACACTTGGTTATAGATACGTCAACCTGTAAGAGCAGAGTGAGCTTCTATCTCGCATAAGCATCGCCTCACCAGTTTCATCAAGTGACTGTGGCTGGCAAGGCAAGACGCGCAATTCTACTGGTGGATTTACTTGGAACACGACCACGATTCCATCGGGTATTCCGGCATTGTCTACCTTTATTCATAATCTTGGACTCAAATTCGGAGTGTATTCTGATGGGTATGTATCCATCCTTTTTACTGTTGTCTGCTGTCTGACGGTATACTTTCCAGTGGCGTATTTGCTTGCGACTTCGTTGGCGGAACTGCCCATTATCTCGGAAGCCTCGGACATGAGACTTCAGATGCAAATAGCTTCGCGTCTTGGGGGGCGGACTATCTGAAGGCGAGTGCCGTCGTCCATTTTTATCGAATAGCTTATAGATTTTAGAGGAAACATAGTACGATAATTGTTACGCTGGTAATTTGAAGCCCGATCGCCCTGTTCGCGAACTTACAGATTGCAAATATGTGCAGTAAATTCAACAGACTTTGTGGATTTCAACCCACCAATATCAGTTTGTGTTCGGTTGAATTTCTCAGGCGTGTATCTAACAATTTCGAATAGATCGAAGTAATTTAGTCGAAATACTATCTCATTCATGTCTCGAAATCTGATTGGACGTTATAGACACATTATATGACGATGCGGGATGCTTTGGCTGCTACAAATCGGCCTATCGTGTTCTCCATCTGCGAATGGGGAGTCCAAGGTAGACACCTTGTGTCATGATTATCTCCATTCCGCTGATCTCGTCCACCTCCTCTTCAGACCCTGCAAGATGGCCGGCAAGTGCCGTTGGAAATTCGTGAGGCAGATCTTAGGTATTCTTCCGCTCCAAGATTAACACCATCTCGACCGCGTTTTAGATGGAGAATCTCGTAAATCGTGGTCTTCTTGATCCTTAGCTTTCATCTTACGCCTCGTCCAATCAGGAACGACATTGGTCCGCCTGCGTCATGGGACAATCTCTTCAGGATAATTAACCAGCTGGTCCCCATCACGCAATTCGCGGGTCCTGGCGCTTGGAACGGTAGGTTCCGACGCAATTTCATGAGATATGCAGAATCATCTAATCATTCAATCCATTTGTAGATCTCGACATGCTGGAGGTTGGAAATACAGGTCTAACAGCCGCGGAGCAGCAAACCCACTTTGCTTTTTGGGCGGCGGCGAAGTGCGTCTCGAATTTACCTTGAATTCCACGTGTAATTCACTTATGCTCGTGTGGCCAGGTCGCCTCTTATCATTTCCACCGATCTAAGCGCTGCATCGACTCAGACGCTTGACATCCTTAAAAACACCAGGATCATTGCGATTAATGTATGTGGTTAGGATATTCGCGTCCCCGCGTCTCCACCTAAATATTTCCTCATGTAGCAAGATCCCCTTGGTAAATCCATTAGTTTCAAACGCCGGTACACGAACGACCACGATGTGTGGGCCGGTCCGCTCGCGGATGGGTCTATTGTGGCAGGTATGTTGGAGAGGCGCAACCTGTCACCCCCTGACGCCACTAACGGAAGTCTCCAGTGGTTATCAACTGGCAGAACGCATCGAGGTCCTTGACGTTCAATCTCGCCGACGTTGGCCTTACATCGGCCACAGCTACGGATCTAATAACAGACGCATCACTAGGGAAACTTACGACATCGTATGTGGAACCTTATACTCTCTTTCGTTTCTTTGATTGTGTTCTCTCGCTTTTGTAGGTTTACTGCGACCGTTGCAGCCCATGGATCGATGGTCCTGAAACTTGCCGGCGGAGTAGCTGCCCCCACTCCGGCATTCACATTCTACAATGCAGCTGCATCCACGAACACCCTTGCTGGGGGTGCTAACACTCGAGTTGTCAATTCGACGATCACCGTCGTTGGATTCGTCGGAAGCGGCGGCACCCTTACTATCAACAATGTCGACGGAGGCTCTGGAGGTACCAAGACACTTTCCTTCGAGTACATCAACGGAGACTTCGTTTTTAGTAATACAGCCTGTTCTAATTGCCGTAATGCCTTCATCAGCATTAACGGGGGAACAGCAGTTCAGGTTCAGATGCCGATCTCAGCGCAGGTAAACTTTATTCATTTGAATAACGACAGCTTGATACAGACTGATATGTCTCTTTCAGAGTTGGGATATTCTTTTAACTGGTTTTCTTGTCTCTCTACCAGGGTTCAAAGCTGGCAAGACAAACACTATCCAGATCTCAAACCCTAGTGCATTCGCACCAGACTTTTATCGTGTCGGTGTATCTATATGATCTATTGCTTGGTCACTAAGCTTATATCCTGACTTGCATGTGTATGTACATATTTCCTGGTATTCTGATACCGTCGACCAAATGGGAAGTGAATGGTACCGAGATTGCGTTTACATCTGTGGGCCGTCTATGTCAGATCTCGCGCTTGAGCATAAGGTCTCTTTGATCTTGTTTGACCTGCTGATCCCTCTGACTCCTCGAGGTCCCTCGGGAGCGAGCGAAAGACAACTGTACTTGCAGCACACATTACACTTGATGAACGAGTATTTGGTTGGTATGTACAGATTTGAACAATAAAACAGCAAATCGTACAATAAGGAACAATCTAAGGTTACATATTGACAGGGTGTGTAGCACATCAGATATGTTGTACATATATATAGTAGTGGGGGTTGAAAGTAGAAAGCGTCGAGATCATAACACTCAAGACAGCAGTCGGAATCTGTAATATATACAATGAAGCGATTACAAAGATCAAAGCAAATGAGAATTCCAGACTTCAGATAGTAGGTGGGTCCCAAGAAAGAATAGCAACGTGTATCGAGAATGGGTATAATGAGGATATAGACTTTTAAGAGGTTGCGCGGCGAAGAATGACAACGAGCCCGTCCGAATGAGCAGAGAAAATAGCGTCAACAGGGAATTTGGGTCCGTCATTCGTGACTGGAGGAGAAACGCGCGGGCGGGTCTGAGCTGAGCGGGCAGCTTGCGGCTTGGCTGCGCGGCTGCGGCTGTTGGTCGATCCCTGCCTATTTCGCGTTGGCGAGGGCTCAGGCATACGCTCTCTATTTCCGGAAGAATGCAGGAGAACGAAATCGAAAGTCAGACATCCACGATTCCAAGAGATGAGAGAGATGGACGTACGTCGACGAATCCCTGCCTTCCTGTAACAGGTTGAAGCGTCCAAATCCAAACCCACCATCACTTGGATGCCCCTTCTCGTTTACGCCCCACCCCTTCACGCAATCTATCCACATGCGCACGTTCTCCTCGTCCTTAATCGCGACAAAGTCGAAGAAACTGCGCCCGGTGCACGAGGTCTGGGAGATGAGAAGATCATTGGAGCAGTAGATGATGTTACAATGCTGGCTAAAGCGGTCCAGGATGAAGGCAGTCCTGAACGACTGGTTCGGCAAGTGATCGAACGTTATTGCAGTTTCCTTCTTGCCTCTTCCTGACGGGGATGGGTTACGTTCTTTAGATTGGCTTCTCGGACTCACAGATCCGCGTGGACTGGGCGAACCCCATGAGGATGATGAAGATGGCGATCCGGGCAGCGCCATGTTTCGCGGCGGAGGGGATGGTGGTAATGGAGACGGGTCATTCCAGCGCTATTCTGAATGTTAGAAGTTGCGAGAGAGGGAAAGGCACGAAACTTACTCTGAACTCAAAGTCAGCGGCACTGGGCGTGATGACAGTGATCTCCTGCGCTGTGGATGCGTTGTGTAATGCCTTACTCGGACTGGCATAAGAAACGCTTCCAACTAGCACATTGTGCACCACAGTCCTGAAGGAAAGCTTCAACGCAGGATCAATAACCGAGATCAGGATACCTACCTTGACTTAAAGAACTGTTATTCACACACGCACATCGAACGAAGGCAAAACACTCACTACTGCGCAGAGAATAAAACCTTTGTAAGGATCCTTATGTCTCATACGAAGATAAGCGAGAACCGCAGCCTTATCTTCTTGGATCGTGTCACTAAACCGCTGATCAACATATATGAAGACGCGGCTTCCACAGGTACTGACTAGTGCAGCTGTTTGACGCGGGTGAACTCGTCAGGATGTACAAGCTCCAAGGACGGTTTCCCGATGAGCTCTTTTGGTTCGAAACCTGAAAAATAACGGTATGAGATTAAAACATATTAGTCGGTGGAGCGTCCCAGTACGAACCAAGTAGGTCGGTGACCGACGAGGTCATGTAAATCCATCGAGCCTAACACAGTTGAAATAAGCAGCGAGCATTGGGTAGGATGCGTGGAAACGTCCCACCTCTTGAGAAAAGTCGACGATGCCAACTATAGACGATCAGAGATGACAGTCGAAGAATAATATGGAGTGACTCACTGAACGAACTCGCATCGATAGACATGGTGGGGGACACTGTGATTTCTAGCTGAGAGAAGAGAGCAGTGAGAGGTGAAGTAGTCAGAGAGGATTGGCGCGCAGGCCTGGTGTTCGCAGAAGGTCAGAAACTTAAGGAGGGATTCAGGAAAGTGCTCGAGCGGTATATTTAACGGGGCGGCGACAGCATGTTCGCGGCGTTCCTTTCACAGGCAGTCTAAATGGCGTACATAGATTATAATAAACTGCCAGGATCTATTCAAATCTGTAATGAAAACTTTTGCACAGCCACTCAACCACCACTTTGGCGCCTCGCCTATTTGCTCAAGGTCAATTCATCTTGCACAAGCTTGCACAACTCGACTTCACAGCTTGCTTCTCGCCGCGAAAGGTGAGCCTTGTATTCTGCTCAAATCTCTCCGCAAGATATCAATCTGTATCCTCTGCATATTTTTTGCTCCAAGACATGTATTCATCCGGTTCTCCTTTTGCGCAGGGAGCCAAACCGGCGGTATCGAATCTTCACGTAGCACCAGACTGAGATACTAGCCCCAGATCTTTCTCTTTACGAAACCGGGGATCTAGGTTTTCTAAAGAAGTCGGATCTACAAAATCTACAAGTCACCAAGTCTCATCAAACCTTTCTCTCTCGACACTTTTGGTTGTGAACTGTGATGTGGTCGACAGAACGAGAAATCGCAGCAGGCGACGTCGTTATCATATGGCTTGTGAGTGGGTCTTTCTATGATCCAGTGTACTTTTAGTTTCATCACATCTCTTTCAATATAGACACGAGACGTTATACAGCCCTTAGTGGTAACGCCTGCCAAAGATTTTAATAGCAAGTTCGGAAACTATCGACAGTCTGACTTCATTGGCATTCCCTATGGCTCGAAAGTGGCATCTAGAACAGGGAAGGGCTTCATCCACATTCTCAGGCCCACACCTGAGCTGTGGACCTTGGCCTTGCCTCATCGCACCCAGATTCTCTACGTCGCCGATATCGCGTTCATCACCTCGTACCTCAACTTAAGGCGGGGGAGCCGTGTAATCGAAGCAGGTGTGTTGTCTTACGTTCTGGATACCAAGCTTCATGGGCGATATCTTCCCATCCACCGATGGAGCACGGGGAAACGGGACCCTGCATTACCTGGATGCCCCTTCTACGTTCGGCGGATGTCGACGATCTTTCTCCATTGAGAGACTTGGTCGTCTTCGCGTCCTTGTGACTGCCTTTCGTCTTGTTTCGACAATTCTCGTCCATGAATAGATCCCTAACCATGTTTCCTGCCAGGTGCGTTGTAGACACCTCACCGCTTTAGTGCATCTCCAACTTTCTTCCGTGTTTGGATAAAAGGTACAGGATCGGGATCATTCTCGCATTCTGTTGCACGGACGGTTGGTGCATCTGGACACCTTTACTCATACGAGTTCCACGAGGCCAGGGTTAAGAAGGCACGGTATGTACAATTCACCTCTTCTCCGTCTGTCACATCGCCGACCTCATGACAGGGAAGAGTTCGAGAGACATGAGATGAGCGACACCGTGACCCTCACTCACCGCAATGTGTGTAAGGAAGGCTTTACAGTCGCAGATGAAGTGGATGCCGGTACGTAAATACTTCGATATTGTATAGCATTTCAATTGAAGCAGGCTCGACATAGTTTTCCTTGATCTTCCAGCTCCATGGGAGGCTGTCGAACACGCGAAAAAGGCCCTTCGTGTACGTCTTATATTCTTTCTCGTAATAGACCAATCTGAAGACCACGTCTCATCGTTTCGATACAGAAAGATCGTACCACGCGCATATGTTGCTTCAGCCCATGTATGGAGCAAGTCCTGCGAACAGTTAGTGCGCTGAACGAGGCTGGGTTTACTGGTAAGGACATTACGTTTTCTTGGTGAATTTTGAACTAATGCTTATAACTTCTGCAGAAATCACCATGTACGAAACACTTTTACGCCCTCATGAAGTTACGCAAGTTCCTATCCTGCAGTCGATAGGGGAAGTCAGCGAGCGATTGAAAAAAGCAGAGGTAATTCGGGAAGAAAAGCGTTTGCAGCAGATCGCCAACAACAAGCTCCGAGCAGCAGCAGCTGCTGGCGCGAAGCGAAAGAGAGAAGGAGGTGCAGAGCAAGCAGAAGCCGCCGAACCCGGTGACGCCAGCGGCAGCAAACGCGTAAAAACAACGGAAGAAGAGCAGACGGCTGCACAAATCGAGATTGGATCCCAGTTTATCAGGATAGAAGATGTGGAAATGTCTGCGGAACAAGATGAATCTGCGCAGACGACGCCACTAGCTTCGAGTCCTGTACCCTCAGCAAAGATGAGCGTCTCGAGGGCGCTTCCTGAAGTCCGCGGACACACATCTTATCTCACCTTTGCGTGCCTGGTGCCCTCGTCGATACCGGAACCAACGTCAGGTGTCGAGACGGTGTCAGATAGTATGGATACACAGGAATAGTATACGTATATACAGGAGTGATATTATACGGTGGATTATCGATTACTGCCCTATTAGGCATACTATACTTACAAATCAGATCGCGGTTGCATCGCGGAGGGTGAATAAATCCATATCCATACCATACAAACATTGAGGTAATAAATTATTGAGAAGTGGCAGACTTGAACGCTTCCTCAACTTCTCTCTCTTCCGCCAATTGTGCTGCAGTCTTCGAAGTCCGTGGCCGTAAAGTCCGTGTAGGAGCTGGCACAGCTACAGGTGCTTTGGAACGCACCCGTTTCTTCGGTGAGGGCTCATCTTCCTCACTAGGTTCTACTCCGTCTTCAGTGTCATCTTTCCTTGCTCTCTTCCTTCCAGACGGCCGTCGAGGAGTCGTGGTCCGCGATATCCTTGACGTCGCCGAGGAGGAAGACTCCTTCCTGCTTCCGTTTTGCGTGGTCGTTGATTTCTTAGGTCCGATAATCTTAATTGCCGGACCCCTCTTCACTACGGGCTGAGGTGTTAGGCCCAATTCCTCGACGTCCGGAGTTTCGTTTTCTCGAGATCTCTTCTCATGCAGCGCAGCTTCGTCGGCAAGCTCCTGCATCGTCTTGGGTATGTTCTCAGTCGAGGGCTGAATCGGTATCTCCTCCATGTCCGAATCCACGTCCATGGTTTCTAAATCGTAAGTGTGAAGATCCTGGGAGTCGCCGGGTGCTTCTCCTAGCTGCTGATCATCCTTAGCCTTGGGTATATGTGTCTTCGAAGATAGTGTGGGAGCCATGGGGACATGCTGATAGTTGGGTAAATGGAAGGCCTCGACCACATCGTCGGCATCTGCCAGAAACCCGCCGCCCAATTCAACGCTTCTCTGCATTGTGCATTCGGTTCAGTAATTGTCAAGTGATCGTGTCATGTAAGGGAGATATACCTGCGCCACAACCGGCATGCCTTCTGTAGACTCGTCTGCGGGGGGCTGGTGTGAACTACGTTCTCCGTCGCCGTCGGGCTTCGTCGCATACTGCTCCTGCAGCCTTTTGCGTATTCTCAGGCCATGAATCAAACGCGTCCACTGCTTAAGGACGCGATCTTCACGCTTAGCCCGAGCCTTCTCCTCTGCCTCTTGCTCGGCTTCCCAGTACGCCTAAAATCCATACGACTGTTAATAAAGTGGACACGGATTATCAACTACTGAAACAAACCTCTAGTAACGCCGGTTCACTCTCTACGGCGACTACTACACCCTCGATGATCGGAAAAGCTCGGCGCTTTTTGAACTCGAAGCCAGTCTACAAAAAGTATGAGATCCTGTGAGCTCAAGAGTGGGCACAAACGAGGATTAAATGGGATACATACCACAGCCTCTGCGAAATCAAACCCGAGCTTCCTTGCTATTTTTGCGATGCCTCTAACTAGGAATGCAGTGGAGCCGCACTAGTCAGTACCTCCTTATCGCGGGCGCAGGCGTGCGTGTGGAAAGACTCACAAGGGATATGTGCCCCTCCTTTCGGCAGCATTGACGGCACGTACAAATCAATGTTTCCGAAGTTGTTCTTTGGCACCTTGCCCTAATCAGACATATTAGACGAAACGAGTCAGTCAACTGATCATGACAACGAAGGGAAACAAGTCCTGAAGCGAGAGACTCACGTCAACCACTGGATTAGGTACATATGGCTCTGTCTGCGAGCGAGCATACAGACCTTGCATCACTTCTCCACCAGGAGAGGTTCCCGGTCCTGGAGATGCGGAGCCGGCATCTTTCAATCCATCTTTTATGAATTCCAGCTCACGTATGCGGTTTACGGTGCCGGCGCGCGCCTTGATGAACTTGATTGGCTGACATCCTGCCTTAACCGTTCTTCCCTCGCTCCGCATCCAGTTCTCCGAAGTCTTCAAAGATACGACGGCGGAACGGGGATAAACGGGCTCTCCTCGAAATTTTCCCAGTTCTGGAGTAGATGGAGGTGCCGGGTGTATTGTTTCGGTTTGTTTAAGATGCCTTGTCAGGACATATCTGTAATCACAATGCTCGTAGAAGAATAGTGAAACAAAATCAAATGGTGAACTTACAGGGGATGATCCTTGAATCCGGTAATGGTACTAGGCATGCCCTCCTTCATTTGCGCGGTTCTGAGCTCCTCATCTTCCACGTCATCCCTATGCAACTGGTACGGTCTCTTCACCGCATTCACCACTCGATCCCACCATGCCTGCCTGCCCTTACCGCCACCCCCAACGCCGAGATTTCCCCCTTGCATCTTTGCAACTTTAGCACCATACTCCCTTGCGTATCTTCTCGTGACGTCGCGCGCATAGCCATCCTCCTCAAAAGCAAGGACGTAAACCAGTCGGTTCTCCTCCTTATATCTGGGGCCTGCTCGATTGGCTACAGTCGTGACAGCGTACGGATTTGCCAGTCCTGTCGAACCAAATGTCTGTGCAACAGGTACTGTGACAGTGGACGACGACGAGGGATCGAATACTTTGCGTTTGTTGACAATTGCTCGTATGGGATCAACTGGTAGCCATCGTCCATCAGGACGAGAAAAAACTTCTGTCCAGAAAACAGGAGGGGTGATAGTGGGGTCCGGGGATTCTAATTCGGAACGTAAATGATTAAATATGAAAGACTTATGAAACGAATAGCCTACATACCAAGGCGACTTGAGCTAGCACGGGGAGGTCGTGAGCTACTTCCAAGAGTTCGTCCTTTGCTTTTTGCCTTGCGCAGTTTGATGACTGGTTTTGCCTTTTCTTTGCCCTTGGCCTTCTCGCTCTTCGTAGGAACGGGGCCGCCATCAAGTCGGTGACCATCGCTTTCAAAGGCCTTGCCGCTTCTTCTGCTATCAGCTCCTGAAACAGATCCTGAAGCGGACCGCGGAGTTTCCATCTCCTCCATGTCAGCATCTTCATCGCTCCCCGGGGTAGCCTTCTGCTTTCCCTTGCCTTTCCCGCTTCCTTTGGGCTTCCGTTCATATTTGGGCTTTGGCTTACCCACTCCCACCTTCCACGGCACGCTCTGCAGACTTACCACTAGTCTAGCTGGTATCCCAAGAGCCCTGCAAAGTGCGGTGAATAACTGTGCGCTCGTATCGCGCGAACCGCTTTGCATCAGTGCATGTTTCATAAGACTCTTTTCACTTCTTATCTTCTCTCCGTCATCGTCGAGGACATCCTGTAACGTTTCAACATCCAATGGCTCGTCCGGGTTCTGGTCGTTTTTAATAAACAGATCCATCCGTCTTTGCACTTCGTCAAATGTACGGTTACGGAGATGACCCTCTGGCACCACTTCGAAGAAATCGTTGGCCCACCATTGCACGAGGCTCAGCATAGCATTTTCGAACATCCGTCCTCGATGGTGCTGGTCTGGGACTCTCGACTTGTGAATCATTCCGAAGGCATTTTGGAGTGAAAGAGGTGTGAGCGACATAAGCCTTGCCTGTAAAATGTCTGAGTAAGAAAGAAAGAAGAGCACGAGAAGGGTGGCACATACGTGTAGAAGAAGGTCGTTGATCCATTTGTTTCGTATACGAGCGTTTCCAAGAAGGACAACGGTATGTATCTTGTGGCACTCTATGCGAATAAGGCGTTCTGCATGAGATAAGCCCTTCTTCCTGGAACACAACGATCAGGATACCCGTCTTCTACTCAAGCTCCACTCAACAGACTGTTTGACGACGTCCGGTTTCGAACGCGCTTGTAGCGTGATCTCCAAATGTTGGGGTTCATGTTCTGGCACTTCAACCTCTTCCCAGTCAAATTCATCTTCGCTGTCGCCCTCAACGAGTGGATTTTGATCTGCATCAGAAGACATTGTAAACAGAGTTGGAGAGGCCAAGTTGCCAGCAAGTGGGGCCTTGCACTTGACCGTCCCGGGGAAAAAACTAACCTCTGGCGTGACTTGAAATGACACGATTGTCACAACCCACCTGTGTGACTCGTTACTTTCGCTCCCGAACCGCCACCAACGTCACGCCATCGTGAACCTCTGATATTTTTATTCACTTTCCTCCTTGACTTGCTTCCGCTGTTAAGGCTTCCGGGAGAGCCAAATGGCTGATTCGTCGAAGAAATCTGAGTCTTCGACAAATGATAGGGAGTATGAAGGACGTATGTGATGTACATTTTCGGCTTCAGCTTCAGTTGCTCGTCAGTTGAAAGCATTCGACTACAAACTTCAGGATCTCACCTAAGTCTCAAGCTTTATATCTTCAATCACTGGAAGAGTAATTATGGGCGATCACGTGACATATGCATGATCGATCAGGCCTCACGAGTCAGCGCTCTCCTCATCCGCTCACACCCACTATCTATCGGCTATAGTTTGCTTTAAATACATCTGGTCTTCGTTTTACCAAGCGGCCAATATCATAAATGATGCTCAGTTGGGAAAGCTCTGACATCAGTGTCGTCCTTCCCTCCCTATGTCCTCGCTGGCATTGATGACATCCTCTGGCGTTGGGTTTAGTGAGCTGTACAGGTAACTGCCTTTTCGAATATCGCGTCCAACAATCAAAAATTATCTGTAGTCACAGGTTTGTTTGTCGATCGCATGTCATTGCGATTTAACTGATGGCGTCTGTTTCCATGTTAGGTTCATCGTCTAGTTTTGGACGACCAATGGCAGAAATAGTCCTCGAGAATGGAGACATTGCCGTGGCTACGCTTCGAAACCTAGATGCTCCCTCTGATCTCGTTGCAAAATACCCCGCTAAAAGACTTCTTGTGCTCACACTCAATATCACTAGTGTGGATGATATCCCTAAAGCTATCGCAACGGACCATCATGGGGTGCGCCCTGCTGGACATTCAGTTGACTCGAAAAAAGCTTTTGGCAAAATTGACGTGGTATTAACGATGCTGGGATCTCTGCAGTCGGCGAAGTTGAAGGAACTCCCGACAATGCTACCCATCTGATGTTCGAAGTATGTTATTATATCTTCTTGATTGTTTTCACGAATTCACAGGTTCTTTTCTAGGGAGCGGCGAATGTATCTCGAGAAGCGATCAAATATTTTTCGTCAAAACGACATCATGGGTGGCTGATTGCTACAAATTTCATTAAACTTTGCACTAGAAGCACATGCTGGTGCGGGATACTTTAGTGCAGTGTGAGTTTTCTTCATTTTTGCTCAATGCTGTGTTATATATTCTGATACAGTCGAACTTCTCATAACCCATACCTCTCAGTGGATGGCCCAGGGTATGGGTTATGGGGTTACGGGTTGGGAGGAGTATGCTAAAAATAGATTCGGAAATCACAGAAAAATCTGTAGAAAATTGTAGAAAAAAACTCAGAACTACAGCCTCATGCTAAATTATTTTATTGACATAGGTGTAAACCAATTTGAATGATATTGTCTATAGTGTCTGAAAGAAGTCAGTTAAGGTAGTTTCTTTCATACTCCTGGTCACTTTGAGGCAGAGCTGCCTATTGAATGAGCCCAAAAGTGATTTGAAATAGCATGTGATGGTGTTGTTTGAGCCATCACTGTATCTGCCAATGGTTGATACTGCCTTGAGAACATTATGCTGAGTTGGACAAGGCTCAATGGGAACATCCTTGTTGACATCATCTCTGCCATTTAACTCGATCCCTAGCTAGCTTCACATCAAGTTCTTTCTTCTGAGTCTTGACTGTTCCTGTAAATTTAGAAAGCCCTTTCTTAAGGATTTCAAGTGGTTTAGGAGCCATAAAAGTGATGTTTTTGAGGTAAAAAACAGTCCTAAAATTTCATTTTTGAGCTATTCAGTAGGCACAGTGGCACATCACAACTCCTAGAAGGTTATTTTTGGGCTATTTATTCCCAGCAGGGGAAATGAGCAACCAGCAAACTAATTATTTGACTGATAACTAAGGGACTGCATGTCACATACCATTCCATTGGTTGGTGAATGTGTGATATTGAGTTGCATATATAGCCTGGGAATACCTATGACTGTAACCAGTCATGGTGGCCTTTTGGCTCAGTTGGATTATTGTGTGTTTCCTGGCACAGTATTTCACACTGCATCTGATATGGTGGGCAAACCTATGGGTTTTGTCTGCAGGGGGGGTATAGGGTATGAGTTATTATGGACCTATGGGTTATGGTATGCAATTCCCCACTCATCAAGTTGGTGGATGGCTTATAAGGGGTTATGGGTTATCAAAGGTATGGGTTATGAGAAGTTCAACTGTACTGTTGACAAAGTAGTAAATTTGGTATTCTAATCCATCATAATATTAGACACCCTTCCAGCTTTACATTTAGCACTCAAGGGTCTTAGCAAAGCTCTAAGCAAGGAAGTTGATCCTATCTGGAACATCAAGGTGAAAACCTCCTCATCTTACCCTATGCATAGCCTTAACTTGACTCTATATGCAGATTACTCTTATAGAACCTGGCCCATTTCACATCAAGGGCACCAAAGAGAACTCAACACTACTTCTTGCTCAACTGAAGTACATCAGCCAAACCCTCCCTACAGTTGTTTTCTGTGAATTTGTGTCAAATATGGAGATTGATGGTGATGTGAAAAAAGCAGCCAAGGCATCCCATAGACCTGCTAGTCTGGAGGGTCCTCCTGCCTGTTTACCAATTCCCAGGAATGCAATTGTGTGTAACAGAGCAAAATCAAGCAGCTTGCTTGGTGCTGCAGATAGTTGGTCTGAAGATGTGTATTTTAAATGATTTACCTATGATATGAGCCTTTGGATATCTCATGAATACTTACAGTCATCTATTCATGAGAATGATTTAAGCCTGAGATATCCCTGCTAGCAAGATTACATTCTATTTCTCAGTGTGCTTAAGCACACAGAGAAGCTACAGGTAAATATATACCTTCAAAACTATTTGAAAGTCAGACTCATTTTGTTCTCTATCCACAGCCACTCTCTGATCTTTTAGGGTCTGTCTGGGAACCATAATACAGGTGTATTATGATTTTGATGGCATCCATATTATTTCCCACAATACCTAAATTGGGTATATAATGATAAGCCAAGTCATGCACTGCTTCCAAATCCTGCATCAGCAAGATAAAACTTGCCTGCTGGGATTGTAAGGTCAACCAGATGAGATTGTGCATACATTGTTGCATCTGCAACTGACCCTTCCCATCTGCTGAGGAAGTAGACAAATTTCATAGCAAATGATATGCAAGCAAGATAGTTCTGAGAAATACTGCCATTGCAATTGCATGCAGAATGTCAATCTTCTGCTGAAGGACAGCAATCTATATGTGTCCCATCCATAGCACCAATTGCATTGTTGAAATAAGGTGTAAAATTTGAATGACCACAAATGAATTCAGATATTGGATCACCTGTTGCAGGGAGGTAGACATATTTTTTGTAGAACAGTCCAGAGGATAGTGTCTCAAGCACTCTTCAAAAGTATCTATCCAACAATAAATAAGGTAAGCTATATAATTTACTTCCTTCACTCACTTGGAGACTATGTCATTGGAGCATTGGAATCTTTTGGCCACATATCTGACTGACAGACCAGTGACACACATGTACAAAATAGGGACTGTCATGGATCAGCTAGATCCAGTTCTATCCATGGACCATTTATACTGGTTGCAAACAGTTGGGACCTGTGGATATTTATAGCAAAACCACAGTTCCTGTGGGTATTCAGATATTTTTAGATAGATATTAAGACTCCAATATCAATTCATGAATAACTGTGTACATGTGTAGTTGTTTGGTGGCGATTTTGCATACATATGACAGCAAGCCTCCCCAGGCTCCCCTGCCCTTCTCTCTGTGCTCCCATCATGCCTCTAAGAGGCCAGAAGTCCCATGCCCCTGCAGGCACAAGCAAGGGTGCAAGTAAGAACATATTTCCTATCCAACCTGCTTCACCACTGCCCACTCAACCTGCTCTGCCAACAACTCCTATAAGGCCCCACCAGTTATTCAGTGCTGAATTATCATCTGGAGAGGAGTTTGAAGAGCTCTCTGGTGGCTTAATTGGCTCAGATTGCAGGTCTCAATGCACAAAAGAAAAAGGTGGTTCCAGTCATTCTCTCACCCAATAAGAAACGACACAATGCTCCCACCATTAACTGCCAGTCTGACCTTGAGGTCTGGGGTATGTCAGACAGGGATATCCTTGGTGAGTATATAAAATCAATGATTCAACTGTGAATTTTAATTTTATAAAGATGCTGCTTTATGTTCCTGGTGTTCTGATGTCTACAACCATTATCATGTTACATTACACTGGAACTACAACTCTCATGGAGACCCTGAATCCTTATCTTATGTTTTCACCTGTCGGACCCATCCACAGCATCACCCTACTGCTCATACTCGCTTATGCACTAAAACTGGTGATGGCACAACAAATCTGCAGAAGGATGTTGCTATATGCTTGCAAAAGCAGGGAATTGACCTCAGTAATCTCACTTCATCTGCAATTCCTTACTCAGAACATGGTCATCATGCCCTCATTGCTCTCTGCTGTGCCAAGAGTGCTTGTCCAATTAATTTTGTCACAGATGAGGACTACATACATGAGGTGCAGATGCTTTGCCCAGGAACAAAGATCCCTAGTCCAAATACTATTCAATGTGACCTTCTTCAAATTTATGAACAGTGCTCTATTCTTGTCAAGAACTACTTTGCAGTAATTTTTCTCAGCCTTTCTATTTTCAATAAATTCTAACAATGTGTATAGCAGCTCAATAGTACCATTCACCTTGTTCTTGATGGATGGACATCCCCCTTGGTCTCTTCCTATCTTGCTTTAGTTGTTGTTTGGTTTGATAAGGGCATCATTCACTGTGCAGTCTTAGAATTTATTTGGTATGATATTTTCATCACTTTGCAAGCAACTAATATATATTATATTGATAGGTTAACACAAAAACATAATGGTCAATACCTAGCTACAGTTATAGCTGATTGCTTAAAACAATTTGGACTTCACAAATATGTAAGTTAGTTTATTGCTCATTTGTGTATCCATTTTGAGATGGTTTGACAGCTCCTTGGAATTTGTATGGATAATGCTAGCAGCTGCAACAAGCTGGCAGAAATTTTACCTCAATTCCTTCCAGAATTCTGGGGTATGGATGCCTGCTTGTGTTGTCTAGCACATATCTTCAATCTGGTGGCCAAGGTAATTGATATTTTTAGTTTTGGTATCATATTTTGGCTGAATTATTATTCTAGATATTCATCTCATTCTTCTTCAAAAGGCCTAAAGTGAAGAAATCTATCATGGTTCCTACTGTCAATGATATTGAGTCTGAGGAAGAACAGGTTCTAGATAGTGGTGATATAGATGTGGATGATGATGAAGTTGCAATTGATGAAGCCATTATTGATGCACAGGAAAATCAGGATGATGATGGACAAATTGCCCATGATGATGCAGTTGTGAAATCTCTTCATGATGTTGCAATTCAGCAGATGCAAGTGAAGGGGTTGCAATGACAGCTGAGAAGGAGCAAACAGCACTCAAGATCTTTCCTGCAGTATTCTTGCAATTTATGATTATGATATACATTTTCTAATTCTTATAATAGGTATCTGGACTTGCTTGTTGCATCCACGATAACTCAACACTCAATGAGAAATTTCAAGACCTCATTGACAAGGATTCTACTCTTGAATCAAACAAGCGGGCCCTTGATCGCTGTGTTCCAACATGGTGGAATGCAGATTTTGATTGTTTGGCTGCACATTTGCAATTTAAAAATGTTGTTTAGTCCATCACAGCTGTTACTGAGTACAAGTTGAAGGCCTATTGTCTTTCTGAAGAGCAATGGGAGCTGGCTGAAGATGTTCAAGAGGTGTTGAAGGTTTGATCATTTTTACAACAATTCAATTTAAAATATTCTGAAATATTTTCAAGCTCTTCAAAAATGTCACACTCTTATTTTCTCAGGCTG